>JAJOZX010004637.1:175000-394590 GCA_023014485.1 Bathynomus jamesi
AATATATAAGAAGGGACTCAGCGCCCTTACGGCAGATTCCGAGGAGACGGGTCTCCCGGCTGAAATGGCTGGTTTTCTGTCCGTTAACGGGAATTTGAAGATTAACGGGTGTTCAATTGGAGTCTGACTGTAGGATAGGCAGTAGACTTAGCAATTGACTCATACATTTAATATTACCAATAAGAACCCGGAGCATGGAAAAACAGATTCAGAACGGACGAGGTTGAACGTCTTAGGAGGGATCTACGGGCTGACGGGTAGTCCAGCTCGTTAGGAAATTGCTTTACGATTGTGTATAAGGAAATTCGGGCTTGGAGCTTGACTGTAGGATAGTCAGTAGGCACAAGCAATATTTAACGTATATCTGATTATCTTAGAATTAAGATTAACTATTACTGTACTAAGTAACATTGAAAGAAATATTCATATTGTTAACTTTTGTGAAAATAAATTTGATTCATTATAACTGATTGAAAACATTAACTTGCTTAATAAAAAAATAACTACCGACGTGTTTCTTTGGCAACCAAAGAATCTCTCTTAAATGAACAGAGAGTTCGGCGTGCTCTGTGGCAACGGTTGGGCAAGACATTGAGGCGGTCCTTCCGATCCAGGAGTACAATATCATACCCTCTTGGAGGTTTCACTTCACTAAACTCCAGGGGTGTATGATATACATATATATATATATATATATATATATATATATAGCGATATTTTGTTTTTCCAAGACTTGTTTTGAAGAAAATTTCTGAATGTTGCGAGAAATCCTTTTAGAAATTTGTAGATTTCTCAAAAATATTATTATCATAATTTTTTTAAATTTCTATTTTTTTTTAAATATCTTATTATCAACTCTTAATTTTTGTACTTTAGTATCTTTAGTATACAAATTTATGTGACATACTCGAAATCTTAACGAGGAATATTTGAAGGGAGATTTAAGATATTCGACGATCTGCCGTGTTCAACAAACGCCTCAGTATCTGTTAACATTCAAAAAGATTGTTTTTATTTCACCAAATGTTCCCTCTACGTTCATTATAGCCCTTCCTTCATTGGAATTGCTCATCTTCTGTCTTTGCCTGTTCTTTCGCGTAATTCTCTTAAGACGAGTAACGCATTTTTAATTAAGACTATTTAATTGCCTCCTTTCCTTGGAATATTTTTAATCAAAAAGTGTGTTGAAAACCACATGCACGTTACGGACTTTTTTTCCCCCCAAGAGTGATAATGGTTCTTGAGTGGAATATATTCTAGGACTGTATTAAAACTTGCATCAACAACATTATGCGTAGTATAACAAATAGAGCAAGAATTTAAACTAAAAAAGAATAACCTTGATTTATAATGTTGGACTTATCTTTCGTATGAATACGGCGATATGGAGAATGACTTTGTCGTATAGTCAGAAATATTTAATGGAGAACTAGATCAGCGATTTACCAGACATATGTAACTTTCCTCTTCATCCTCTAAAATTCACTATTTCTCTTCATAATGCTGGGTTTTACAGCCCAGTGATAGATACTGTTTATCAATATCACTCAAAATTGAATTTCGAGGTTCGTCATTAATGGGAATTTTAAAGCATGTGAAGAACTTGTCCATAATATAGCATAGTATAGTCATTTGAGCTATCAGCAGGGCTACGTCGTGGCCAATGTCGTAACACCGCTTCCCGTTGATGAGCGAAGTTAAGCGACGCTGGGTTTGGAGAGTGGTTAGATGGGAGACCGTCTTCCGCATCCAGCTTATGCAGCGACCCGTAGTTCGGATCCTACGTAAAACTGTAGGTCCCTTGCGAAGAAGCAAAACAAACAATCCATAGATACAGAAATCGATTGATTTTAAGTCGTAATGAAGGAATTAAATAATAGAATATTAATTTAAAGTTTGTGTTAACATATATGCACAGATACATTATATATTTTAAAATGTATACAATAATAATAATAATCATAATATTAAATACTGTACATAAACTTCATTATGATTAATTAAACATTATAGATGTGTTTATCGTACACAAAAACAGGAATATTGAATTTTATGATATACAATTAAACAATTTGTTCCTTATGTCGTAATTCGAGCCATATGTACATTATGTTACATATTTGCAGAGCTTTAAATTACAGTCGTAAGTATTAGGTTTTACACAGTAAAAATTTAAATATTACTAATGACCAACAATCATTATTCCTAAAAAAATATTTTTATCCTGTATTTTCAATGGTTAAATTACTTGCTTGAAAAAGTTACCATATAACATGAACAAAAAGTGTCAATCATATATATATATATATATATATATATATATATATATATATATTATAACGTACAAAAAGAGTGACAGAGTTCTCAAATTAATATAATTGAGTTAGTATTTATTTATAGAACGTTTTCAACTGCAAAAGATGAAAAAAGTACTTATATATATATATATATATATATATATATATATTATATGTGTGTGTGTGTGTGTGTGTGTGTGTGTGTGTTTAATTTTTGTATATACATAAAGTGGGGTAGCAAATATGATGTTGAATTTCTTCCTGAAAGGCTATATCTTACTTCTTTCCAAATGACCAGTCTTAGATTGCGAGGCTCGAAGGGAGAAACTGGATGAAACTCGTTAAGTTTTATTGTGCAGAATGTCCACATTTTTAGTCCAAATGTGCAGATTTTCCATCCCGATAAAAACTTAATAACAAATGCATTGATAACTTTAAAAAATTAAGATTAAATTTATGGATTTTTATCTCTTTCTTTTTCCTAGTTCGGGACCAAAGCACGGTGTCTGCACATTTCTGGATTTTTTTAAGGATGAAAATAATTCGCCGACTGAAATGGTATGAAAATAAAGACCATGAACAATTATTATGCAAACACTAAAAATTTTAAAATGAGCTTCATTTAAAGTACTATATACTTTTCTTTTGTGTTTACGTATTTTTAAACGAGTTACTGTTCTTTTATGCTTTTTGCAGTTCGTTATCTGTATTACAGTATAACAGTATCTGTATGACATGAAATCACGGAACTACCAAATGCGATAACTTGGAATACTTTAAAAACTAGTTATTACTGTGAAATTTTGTTTTAAAGCGCTTATAGAAGTTAGAAGTGGAAGCCAGAATTAAACTTATATAGCTCTTATGTTACTGATGGAATGTATATGCAGGAATTTAAACACGGCAGATTCTAGGAAAATTTTCTCTTCGAAGAGATGGCCTTAAGTGTACTTAATAACAGTGAACATTCAAACACATTAATCTTGTAACTGACTTCCTATAACTGTTTGGGTGATCACAAATTATAATAACTTTTAAGATTCATTTAAAGTACGTTTATGTCACATTCAAACGCCCGCATCTCTCATTCTCCACACCAAAGTGAACAGTAAAAAAAAAGTCGAACTATTATTCATTTAACAATAATAATTAATTAACTTTAAACAGTGAGTAATTGTAGCAGAGGTCATATTTAATGTGACATTAATTAGACAAAAACATTAAAGAGTAAAGATCTCGGTGCCTCCTTCTTTTACAGCTAGAACATAAATAGACAATAAGCGTTATTCGACTAAATTCTTTAAACACTGTGAGAAAATTTCACGGTTTAAAGGAACAATCATTTATCTGAAAAAACATTTAAAAACCTCTTTTTGGGGGTTCGGGGGATGGGAGAGCGGGTGATCTACGAGTATGTACGCAAATCACTTCGTAACGTGGTATGATCGAGTAGTTATGCTTCAGTAATGCCTCAAGTATAACTAATACTCGCTCACTCACCGCGTGACAGTGATACAGGTAGTTTCGGAAAAAGTTCGCGTAAAAAATTATTAATATCACCACACAGAATAGAATATCCATAGAAAAACAAAATATTACTAATCAGTATTTCTATACCTTTTGGAAATTTTAAGTTTTTGGGCGAACTTTTTTTTTCCAAAGTTGTACATAGATCATCTGCCGAAGTCAAAAATGATAATGTTTTTGTAAGTATATCTTTCTGGTTATCAAAGTCCAATTATTGAGTTTGGTCCTCTGCAAACTACTAACGTCATATACTTAAAATACTAAACAGAATTCAACGTTAATTAAAAAATGAAATTCCGACACATTTTCATGTAAAAGTACACAATATTAAAATGTAGCATAATAACTCATAATAATTAAAAACAAAATTAAAATACTGTATTTCTGACAACAATATTTAAATGCATCATCATATAATATGCTCAATTGCTCATTCTCCACACATGACACTCGCTTAATTTTCCATTTCAAACAACCCGACTATTATACAGTATATATACACTTTGTGATGGTTTTGAACGACGGTTAACACTTGGCACTTGGCACTTAAACCAAACTGGAGCTGTTGTTTGCAGTTGAGAGATTTAATTTCGTCCAAAAATTAGTTACTTTTTTTCATGAAATATTTTTTTTTTAATATTGAAGTACATTTTAATATTTCGACAATTCAACAATTTAACACCGAAAGGAAACATTTAATATGAAATGATATGTAAATATCAATTGTATTTTAATCTTATTTTTTACAAGGAAAAACTGATATCAGTGTAATAAGAACATACTTTAATAATTCACGTGAGAAAAACTTTCTTCAATCATAATTAGCAATTAATTACAGTACTATAATAATAATAATAATTTACACTGTAAAACTTACAAACTTACTTCCTAAACATACTTGTGGAATATATATATATATATATATATATATATATATATATGTATGTATATTACAGTAAGATTGTGAAAGTAGTGATTTCATGAAATCCCTGGTAAGATTCTGAAAGGAGTGATTTCGCGTACTAATTACTGTTTCACTCAGGGACTTCAGGAAATTACGTTAGGTTAGGTTAGGTAAGGTGAAATTCTTAAGTATTTCGGTAACTTTCTGAAACACCTGAGTAAAACAGTAATTACGCGAAATAACTGAGAATTTTAGGGATTTCATGAATCACTCACTCGTTTCACAATCTTACTGTAACACACACACACACACACATATATATATATATATATATATATATATATATATATATATCTATATATATATATATATATATTGGCCCTATATATATGTGAAAGAGCGATATTACGTTAAACAATTTCAAATCATTGTACAGTAATTGTACCTGTGTTCTGAAAGTATATATACATACATATACTTATAATATTGCTCTTTGTACACTCTATTTATATATATATATATATATATATATATATATATATATATAATATATGGTGTGCACAAATTATCTTCAAACTCTCTCAAATAAAAATATTAGGAAACAAAGTACACATACCTTTTGCGCCATCTATGAGAGAAATTAATAAAGTTTCACGTGGTAGTTGTCAGATTATTGTAAAGAGTGTACACAAATTATGAAATTGGTTCGAAATTCGGAGCAAGTGTAGTTTACGTCCCCCTGTCGTGCCTAGTGTAGTTTACGTTTCCCTACATTATCCTAGTGTAGTTTGCGTTCCCCACCATTGTCCGCGTATACCTAATCAAATAAAACGTTAAAACTAACGAAAATATTTTTGTTAGTTTTAACGTTTTATTGATTAGGTATACGTGGACAAAGGTGGAGAACGCAAACTACACTGGGATAATGTAGGGGAACGTAAACTACACTTGCTCCAAAAAATGCCTCCTAAAGATCCTAGTGTAGTTTACGTTCCTCACCTTTGACCTAATGTAGTTTGTGTCCCCTTTTGCGTGAGGGGAACGTAAATTGCACTTGCTCCAGAAATTCCCTTAACATGCATTTTCCAAATCGGTGGATTGGCCGTGGGGGGCCCATCTCTTAGCCGGCCAGATCACCAGACATAACACCCTGTGACTTTTTTCTATGGGATTATGTAAAGACTGCGTGTATACAACTCCAGTGGCTAACATCGACGATTTAAAGACCAGAATTGTTGCTGCTGTTGCAAGAGTTGACGTTGAAATGTTGCAGCGTACATGGATGGAGATAGAACACCGTTTGGACGTCTTACGTTTGACAAATGTGCCCTTGTTGAATGTGTTTGAAGTTATGTGAAACTTTATCACTTTCTCTCACACATGGCGCAAAAACGGTATGTGTACCTCGTTTCCTAATATTTTTATTTGAGAGAGAAGTTGTAAAGATAATTTGTGTACACCCTGTATATTGAACGGTGGTACAATACATAGTATTAAAATATTAGTTTAATTTATTGGGATTATAATTTGTACATTTATTTCAATTAATTTTTACAGTACATATTAATATTTGAGGTTATAAAACATTAAAAACTATTAAATAAGAAATATAATGCAAGAATTTGCAATTATATTTACAATATTTACATACAAGAATTTCTTCTTTTATATCTGATTGCTCATTTTATTATTCCTTTGTATTTCAGAAAACCTTTGAAATGTTTCGAATTTTCTGGAATTATACTCGTATATATATATATATATATATATGCTAGTATGTCTAAAATTTTCATCGAGGTTATGAACAGTTAGTCATCGAATGCTCCTGATCATTAATTTGTCTTTAAAACTATGAACAGTTACTCATCAGGAACTCTTGATGATTTAGCTTTCATTTTTTTTGGTGTATATATATATATATATATATATATATATATATATTATAAAAACGGAAACAGTATACAAATTCAGGTAAATGTACTAAAACTGACGCAAAAGAGTGAGTATACTATATATACAAAACTTTCTCATTATACCTTAACCTTTCATGGTCAACTGAGTAACGTGACGGCTCACAAAATTTTAATTTTCAGCGACAGTGGTTCGAACTCCATCGAGGTAATGTAAATTTTTTTAATATATTTCATCTTAAAACTTAAATTATATACTATTAGTACTATATACTAAATTATATACGGACCTCGTAAAGATCAGGGCACCCATGTATTCTTGCTTTTTGCTTTACAGTACCAAATATAATAATAAATTAAAATGAATGCCCGGTTAGGTCAACTGTACGCCCTTGACGATTGGTTAGGTTAAGTCATGATATTTTCGTTAGTTTTAACGAAGATATCATTTGGTAATTGAGGTTGGGGGCCCTCATCTTCAGGTGATCCTTATATATTATTAGTATGTTGTTGTTGATTAACATATAAAAAATAACGCGGGTAATTATACTCGATTAATGAAGCTAAATTGAAATGGAATTTAATTGACATTTCCTCCAATAGATGGCGTTACCCACTTCACTTAAATTATTTTCAGTGACTCATTTCGATAAAAGGTAATTCATGAAGCATCGAAGTTTGATAAAAATATTACCGTCAACGAGGCCACTTGCTCGATGAAAGACTTTTCATCATCTCGACGAAAATTCCAGTCTCAGTGTAGTATCGTTTTTATATATTGTTATTAATAATTATATATTGTTATTAATAATTATATATTGTTATTAATAATAATGATACTTCTTCATTTGAACTTCTAACTTCGTGAATACTTATTTGGGACAGTATTCAATCGATTTAAAATTATTCTAAGCGAACAGATTGTGTTTTCTTTGATGATATTTAAATATATTAAGCTGACGTTTCTTTCCCTAGCATAGCGAACATCAGTGAAGATGCTACAATTTGTAAAGAAAGATGTACTGATTCTGAAATTACAAATCTTAAAATTTCGCTTTCGAAGGTGAAGTTCGCGATGATACCTTTACGTTTTCCCGTTTTCATAATTCAAAATTTTGTCTTCCTTTTACAGAAAGTCTCTTTCATGTATTTATCTTTTTAAAGTTTCTTTAAAGTAGAAGCTTTTGGAGTCAGTCTATAATAATGTGGATGGTCGTGGTCTTAGATTAGTATAGAATGATGGCCGCCTTATTTCAGAGTTTTTCATCGGTATTCCTGTTAAACAATTTATATACCAGTAGTACTACTGTTATTATTATTATTATTATTATTATTATTATTATTTTCTCGTGCTATAAATTGTGTTCTGTTAATCAAGGATGAGTGGAACCATCTAGAAGTAGTCCCCTGAAGCCGTAATGTTCGAGTTTCTTTAAAAGTATGTCATGAGGTACTGTGTCAAAGGGCTTTAGTAGATAAAATACGGTGATTATTGATAGGTTTTTTGTTGTTCAGATTATTATAAAGTTCTTCAAATATAGCGATTTTGGCGAAGTTAGTCGTGTTTTCGTAGAACCAAAAATCATCCAAAATAAAATATTAGCTTCCTAAACCCAACACCACTTCAACACAAGACAATGAAACACATACACAGAAAACCAAATTAACCTTTGATTGCTCAACAAGATTTTATGCTTCTCATGACCTGACATCTGAACAGATCCGATGAGGAGGGAAAGGAAGCTAACACGCTAAAAATTTTCCAGAGAAAACTAAAAGACAAATTCATCAAATCATACAAACTATAATATCCCTTTTCCTATTTCCATTCCAACTTTATCCCCTCGTCACCCTCCCCCTAAACACAAATTACATTAATGATAAGTAATTTACCGGTATATCCCTGTATAGCAAAACAAAAGCGATAATAATAAATGGGAAGCTAAAAAAAAAAATGTGTAAAGTCAGTGTATCTACACAAGACTCACTTTCAATGTACTTACAAATAATAGCAACAAAAAAAGAATGCGTGATCACAGCTTAATATCTCTCTCTCTCTCTCTCTCTCTCTCTCTCTTTCTCTACCTACCTACCTATGTGCGAATGCTCTAAAGCCTGAGCCGTCTGTCTTTAGCTGATAACATAAATTTAAATGCAGCTTTATTTACAGAGGCAGCCAGTTCCGAGACTTAATCGACGGGTTGAAGCAGTTTTGGAAATTCTATTAATATCTGCCTTATCAATCAATAATTGCTAAAACAAAACAGCAGTGTCAAGAGGAAAGTGAAAACATGGATCCGCTATCGTTGCCTCGATGTCAAGTCGAGAGAGAGAGAAGAGAGAGAGAGAGAGAGAGAGAGAGAGAGAGAGAGAGAGGTGCTCTTTCCTCACGTCACTAAATTCAAACGACAGATTTTGGAAAATTGAAGATAACGTAGTAGCAGCGAATTTTAATGAAGAAGTTCAACAAATCAGAATTATTCCCCATAATGAAAATGCAAACTGTCTTCGGGTTGGCAGACGGCGGTAAATCTTCGGTGTAATTTCTATTAGATTTAAGGAAGCTAAATTATTATTAATTAATAATCTTGATTAAATTACCTTTCAAATGGGATATCCGTCCCCAATAAACTTGGTTTTTATTTCTGGACTTCGAGTCCGTCAGATAATAAAACTTTCAAGCAACATTTATTTTAAGAATTTTAACTCCTTGTTGTAAATCAAAATGATGAAAGATCAATGAAGAATCTGATAATTGCATTAATAGTTTTGTATTTAAGCTATGTCCAGTTCAATGGACATCCATTCGTAGTTTGGTTATACGTTTCAGGTGAAACGTTTAATTCATACATCTTCATTAGTGGATTGGCGGTTATTCGTTTCAAGTGAAACGTACAACCAAACTCATAATAACTGTGAATTGAATTACACTTGAAATGCTAGTAAAATGGGTCAAAGAATAAGAATGTATAAATGTCTAACAGGGTTTAGAGTATATCTTTGTTTAAGATCAGGGTTGCTTGAAATTGTCATGATTTGGCGAACTCAAAATCCAGAAATAAAATCCTAGACTAGTTAAAGTGTGTGTCATTAAATAGATAATTTAATTAAAAAACAAAATTTCTTCAGGGGCCTACGGTATGAAATTAGTATTTTGTTGCAAAATGAAGAAATTAAGTCATTGAGGAGTCAAAACCACACTCGAGTTAGACAGTCTTTTATACACTAAATTATTTTTATATTTATCTTTTCATTAAGATAATTTATGAAACGAACATATACAGTATTAATAAACTCATAAGATATTTAAAATTTAATTTTCCTAATTAAACAATAAGAATACACTACAGTAATTCGACTAATTCCACAAAACCTCTTTCTTTTTGTCCACATAGTGATACGATGATGTAGTTGTTCCACGCCCGATAAACCTATTGAGAATTAATGATAATGTATAAACATATTGCAGTGTTATCAAATTGGTTTTACCTTTGTATAAATAAAGATGTCAGAATTTATATATATATATATATATATAATATATATATATATAGATAGATACAGTATAATATATATATATATTGCCGATATCTGTGATCACTTCCCTCGCTTCTCATCTTTCCTCATTCATACAAAAGTTACTGAATAAAAAATTATAAAATACAGGGTAACTTATGATGGTTATATAGAATCTTCTCTAGTCAATTTAAGAAATTAGAATTTTAAATTGACTGATGAAGACTTGCATTTAATTAAAAAATTCGTTTACTAGTGTCATATTCGTACTAGCAACCATCTATAATGAAACAAAAGGCTGTAAAATCCATGGTTTACAAGCGGATAGGTCAACTGACACAAAATACATCTCATAATAGTGTGTAAAACAAACGTGATAAAATCATTAAAAAAACAAAACAATATTTTTGTTCAAATAAATTTCATGAGTCAAATGGTGACCCAAAATAGATGTATAAATTAATTTAAATATTAAATACCCCCCCCCCCAAAGAAAAACCATCCCCACATAAATTATATTCAAACAACTATGGTAATAATAAAAGAGCAAATATTCATTTTGCGAGCGTGGAAAAAATTCTTTAGAAAATCACATGGTTTAAGTTTTCTTCAGTTTGGCGTTTAAAGAAAAGAATGTTAAGGAAGAGGACGTTATTGCACTAAATGAAGCAATCTATAAAAAAAACGAAACCAAAAAATTAAACTCATGAATAGAAAAAAATCATGCAGTTTTCTAGACCCGTTTGAAGCTTCTGACTCAATAGGCCATTCAATCACTTTCGAGTCTTATTTAAATACAAGAAAACAGTAAGTCTAATTAAACAAACATATATCAGACCTTTAATCAATCACGCATAGGGTACCACAGGGTTTGAGACTGGGACTCCTTCTATTTCCCTGCTTATGTAAATGATTTTAATTAATTCCATAACATAACCAATATTCAGTAAGCAGAGGATATATCACTTTTCATATTTGATAACGACTTACATAATCTAGGGTTCAGAAGAACAAACGGGGGCTCATCTGTATTTACTGCGTATGAAATACCACCTTACAAAATACATACTACTAAATCTACAGTACAGTGTACTCTTGCATCCATCTTGTATAGCATAACAATTTGGGGAATACAAAACAGCATGTTCTCTCTCTCCTGAATTTAATGCCTAAAAAATAAATTGTCACAATCATATCAGATGCTAAAACCAATGGAAACGTGTAAGTCACATGTTTAAGTCCTTAAACTTACTTAAGCTAAATGACCTACACAGATTTAATATCTTTTGACATGTTCAGAAGATATTTTATAAAGGTGTCCCTTTGTTACTCATAGGACCAACTCTTTCAGGGAATGTAAGCTAGAATTTTTATTAAAATTTCTCATGTATGGTATCAAGAATATAAAAGTACTTCGAAATAAATAAACCCACGCTTACAAATTTTTTTTTTTTTTGACAATAATTCTAACTATACAGGGTGTCCCGTAAGTCTGGACCCATAGGGAAAAATAATAAAATTACAAAATAGTCCAAAAATTTATTACATAATCTGTTCAAAGTGTCCGCCGTTGTGTCGCACACATAGTTGAAGACGCAATCTCCACTGCGACAGCACTTTCTGAATCACAGTCGCAGAAATTTCTTGACACGCCTCCACAATGCGTGCTTTAAGGTGGAAAATGTTCTGAAGTTTGACCTCGTACACTTTGGCTTTCAAGTGGCCCCACAAATAAAACTCCAGCGGAGTAAGATCATAATAAAAAAATAATAAAAATAATAATAAAAATAATAAAAAAATATATTATAAATAAATTTTTGGAATATTTTGTAATTTTATTATTTTTCCCTATGGGTCCAGACTTACGGGACACCCTGTAGAATGAAATTTTTGTTCCTGAACAATCGGTTCCAACTTGATCCGCTATCCAAGAATGAAAATTCTCTAGACAAATCAAAATATTTATTATCTAAATTATCTAAATTATTTATACAGAAAGTTATAAAACATTCTTTGCAGCAAAGCAGAGCACATCTATTAACATTATAATTTTAGTGTAAGAAACCTGACGAAATGTAGCTTCAGTAAAACGTGATAAATTGGAAACCAAAAGTTTGCGTCTTATTTTCCACTATCACTATTGTAAGGATAGGATAACCAAAGAAGCTCACGTGATAGTTTAAGCCGTAATAAAACTATAATGTAACAAAGGAAAACAAAATATTGCATGCTAAAACAGTAACATATTAAAATGAGTGTACACCTGAACAAACCCATATATTATTCCATACAATTATTTCGCTCACTCTTTGAGAAAACAAGTTTTTTTTTAAATTTCAAAGTGCATCGCTTTGAAAATAAATACGGTAACTGAAGTTAAGAAAAATCGCTAAAAATATGTATTTCCTTTTGCATAATTATTTTTACTAAATTAATAATATAATATAAAAATACCTAATGAAAAATAAGGAGTAAATTAAAGGGACAGCGCGGCGGTTCGAATCCAGTAAGGATAAGGAAAATGTCTATATTTTTCACTTTACATATAATATGCATAATTGAATATAGGGTCGTTAACTTAAAGTTAAAGAAATTCTAATATAAAAATAAAATTTCAGAGAATTCAATTAGATTTTATGAAGTGAATTTGAAAAGAACTAATTTCAAAATATGAATGTACTTCATGTGTATACAGTTTATTAACATTTTAAGTTGCTTTTTACTTAAATTAATATTAAAATATTAGTTTAAAATAATTGAAAACAAGTGTAGACAGAGAACTCGAGACTGGTTAAATAATACTTAGTTAGAAAGTCAAAAAAATTAAGTCGAATCAGGCATTCGGTTTATTAACAACTTAAATTTTTTATACTTCTGTATAAAAAAAAATATTATTCATTTGCTGAGTAATGAGTGAGAAGCGGGATTTGAGTAGATTTTTATCCAGTTTAGGTTGCAGCTATTTGCACCAAGGGATTGAGTAATTTTTTACCTAATTATAAATAGTATTTTACCCATCTACTTTTAGAATGTAATATTAAGGATATTTCGCCAACATGACCAGATATTTTTAGCATTTAGGGGTTTTTATTTCCATTTACCTTATTCCAAGACTCATTCCCGCAGATTTTTTTTTTTTAGCTTGTAATTATCTTTATTTATTATTTATTTATTATTTATTACTTTCAAAAAGTACTGATCAAAGAGATGTCAAGTTAAATGGGAATGCATATCGAAATATTTCGCACTTTAAAATTTATTCTCTTTATTTTGCTCACCGACAGAACAACGGTGACGAAAATAAATTTAAATGAGATAATATATACAGTTATTAAACTGTATAGTGTATCAATATTTTCTTTTTGTTATATTATAAACCTATTATTAGCTTAAGCTCTCAGGCAGACTTCGTCGTTTTTTATATCTTTACAACAGTGGTAACGAAAAAATACAAACTTTTAGTTTTTTAAGCGTTGTTGCTACGTTCTACTAGAGCTGTATTTCGTCACGTTTGGTTTCTTAAACTGAAAATTATATTCTAATAGATAATATGATTTAAATTTGGCTACAAGAATATTTGTATAACTTTCCATATAGTTCAGATAATAAATGCACTGATTTGCCTAGAAAATTTTCAGCTCTGGAAAGGTTGGAGTTGGGCGTTGGGGAACAAAACTCGTGTACCTCGTGAATTATCTTTGTTTATCAATTAAAGTAAACTTGCAAGCATGGTTTTTTTTATTTAGAGGGGTAAGGTACATTTCCAGCTTTATTTCGCTGATACATTATGTGTAAAATTTGAATTATACATTCAAATTTACATTTTCTGGGAGGTGCCAATGGGAATAACTGCTTTTTCTAATTTTCAGTTCTAGTTCTGTATTTTCCTTTTCTTGTGGAATGGAGCTTGTTCCAGAAAATCAATGCGTTTGGTAACCAATCAAAAGGAAGAGAAAGAGTGGCATAATGTTACTTTCGATTTTTTTTGTTTTTTAAAAATTATTTTTCGGCGAACTTCTTTTCCCAACTATACTTTTGAACAACAAAGAAATAATAATAATAATAATAATAATTATTATTATTATCATTATTATTATTATTTACTTGCTGTTGTACGGTTGTATCACGTCTTCAAGATTTTTTCCCCAGTTCAGTAATGGTATGCATATATTATATGTAAAGGATCTTCTGTGATGCTTTTTCTTTACTTCTCCGTTTGGTTGATATCTAGGATATAACTTAATTGGGTTGAAAATCCTGTTTTTGTTATAAATTTCAAACTATGACAATAAATACATAAATAAATAAAATATAAAAAAATAGGAGTTCCATAATTTGAATTATTGAGCCAGAAATAATAAACCTTAAAAAAAAAATTCCAGATCTTTATTGGTTCATTTCAACTTTTATTATTTATCTGAATGGCCTAAAAAATCATTTTAAAATATTAACCCTTTGACTGCCGTGTATATTTCACACGTATTTTTTATCAGGTCAAGTCTTCAAATGAAGCTCTTTTTTATATTTGTATTTTTAGGTATTTTTATTTGATAAATTTTAAATTTTTGAACGTTGTGACATAATTTCCACACGTTGTTACGGTGAATACATTTGTCTTACACGGCCTACAAGTAATGATTTTGCATTTTAGGCCACGTTAGAAAGCCATTCCTTTGTAGCAAATGCTTTCAAGAGTGTCATTAAAAATGAAAAAATAAATTTTTCATTTCTGGCATATGGGGAACGTTTTATTTTATTTGATTTTTGCAAATAAAATAAATAAAATAAAATAAAATAATCAGGAATAACAACCCTCTTTCCTCATTCGTGTTTCCGTACAAATACATATAATAAAGTCATGGGCCATGTTGTTCCCATGCGACCAATAAACATAAACCATATACGAAAAAGTCAGAGAACATGATTGGTAGGCCACAAGCAGAGCTGTAATGCTTTATCTGCACGCCACAAGGAAGAGAGCCTTTATATACTGTATATAAGCCTCCGTGTTGGACACATGTGACCAACACGGTAGTCAAAGTGTTAAATACTTGTTATTGCAGAAACTCAGAATATTTATTTCAGTTTTCTTGAAGTCTGAGAAATTTATGAGATATTTTTAAGTCATTTTGTGAATTTCTTTGAGACTTTAGTAAGGTCTGGAAAGCTTTCAGTTCACCAATCATTTCTGGCTACTATAAAATATTTCCAACTCTTCTCAAACAACATTCAGTTCCATTGTGATTGGCATGAATTTTATCAACCATAATTTAGAAGAAATGGGGACCGGAATTAAAAAACTGGAGAAATTGGTTAATGTTATTATTTTACCTTCGTGTTAAATTTACCGAGATTTTGAATTTGCAACTATTTTCCCGGCTTTTATGTAAAAATATGGGAAATTAAGATAGACTCGTATATACACAGTCGGAAACAGCTGAGCTAGACTGTCCAAGACCGTTGTAGCTCATTTTTCCTACGTTTCGAAATGAAACTGGTTTTTTGAGTTACAATTTACCATTAAAGTCTCTTTTGCAGTAACTATTTATTTATTGTTTTATTAAGAAGCTTTAGTATTTTAAGTCCTATTTCAAACTTGCCTGATCTCCAGTTTGAGTCAAATTCCTCTTCAGGGGTTTGGAATCTGTTTATAAATTTTATTTTAAAAATAACAGTAAAATTAGTAAAAATAGGTTTAGTATGCTATATATATATATATATATATATATATATATATATATATAGCATGACAATAAAAATAGATCTCATGATCATGTTGAAGCTCCAAAACTGAACATATTCTTTCTTTATAGGGCGTCCCAACTTACCCCCTGAAATTGGGGTTATTTTAAAATTCTTATTAAAAATTATTTAAAACACTGGATGGAAAATAGCAAATCGGTTATGAGGAGATTTTAGCCTAACAATCAGTCAGAAGAGCCAGGAAAACTACAGTGCTCTGAACAGAATGGTGAGGCCCATCGCGTTAACGCCTAGATTACACAACGTAACAACAGTTTTGCTTCCCGGTAAAAACATACTGTTTTATACTAATTATAGGGTGCTGATTTCGAAAATGAACTTCATTTTTGCACATTAGGTCAGGTTTTGTCAGAATACAATGTTTTATGCGGTACTGTTTTATACTAATTTTATGATTATAGTTCAATAATTTTATGATTATAGTTCATTTTACTTCAATACAAAACACAATAATTGCGTTTTTACTTTTTGGATTTATGATGTGTGCTTCAAGGGGTTGCGTGAACAGTCCAGATTTATTTTGTTACATCTGTGGTCTATTTACTCCAACTTCAGAGGGCAGGAATATGACTCCTCTGATAAGAACAGCGTATTATCACTACTTCGGCTGTCATATTGGTGACCAAGACAAAAGATGGGCCCCACATGTTTGCTGTAGTAACTGTGCAATGAATTTACGTGACTGGTTCAATGGTAGAAGGAAAGGTATGGGATTCGCAGTACCAATGGTTTGGCGTGAGCAAAAGAACCATGTTGACGATTGCTATTTCTGTCAGAGCAAAGTAGCTGGCCTTACATCAAAAACTAGGAATAAAATTGACTATCCTGTGGTAGCCTCTGCCATCAAACCTGTTCCTCATAGTGATGAGCTTCCGATTCCAGCACCACCAACAAATAAGAATCTTCTGCCAACATCATCTGAAGAGGAAGCATTATCAGAACAAGCAAATGAATCTTCTGATGCAGAGTACTGTCCAGAATCTTCTTCTGAACCACATTTCATAACTCAGCAAGACTTGAATGACTTGGTTAGGGACTTATATCTTTCAAAGGGCAAGGCTGAACTTTTAGCTTCGAGACTTAAGGAGTGGAACTTAGTTCAGGGTGATGTGCGCATTACTTCTTTTCGCAAGAGAAGCTCCGACATATCGTGCTACTTTCAAACTGTAAATCAGCTATGTTACTTCCCAGATTTGGAAAGTTTATTTTCATATTTTAAAATAGAACATGTTCCAGACGAGTGGCGTCTGTTCATTGACTCTAGTAAGCGGAGTCTTAAAGCTGTTTTGTTGCACAATGGGAACTTTTACCCAAGCATTCCAATTGGACACTCAGTTCATCTCAAGGAGTCATATGAGAACATGGTAATACTTCTGAATGCAATCAAGTATGATCAATATAAGTGGAAGATTTGTGGAGACCTAAAAGTGATAGGACTTCTCCGGGGAATGCAGGGTGGCTTTACCAAGTACATGTGCTTTCTGTGTTTATGGGACAGTAGAGCAACACAGCAGCATTATGTAAAGAAGGACTGGCAACCACGTGAAGCCTTTGTGCCAGGACAACATACTATGAAGTATGAGCCATTAGTTGATCAAGAAAGGATTATTTTGCCCTCTCTGCATATCAAACTAGGGTTGATAAAGAACTTTGTCAAAGCGCTTGACACAGAAGAAGCTGCATTCAAATATTTGCATTCAAAATTTCCTAGCGTTAGTGATGCGAAGATGAAAGAAGGTATTTTTATTGGTCCCCCAATAAGAGCCTGGAATTCTTTTAAGAATCTTTGTGACAACTTCTTAGTCTGAACAAAGTCCCCTCACTATGAAGCAATGGTCACCGAGCTGCTGGATGCATACCAACAACTTGGGGCTAGAATGTCTCTGAAGATCAATTTTTTGCACAGCCATCTGGACTTCTTTCCAGATAACCTTGGCTCAGCGTCAGATGAACACGGAGAGCGGTTTCATCAGGACATTGCAATGATGGAAAAAACTATCAAGGACGATAGGACCCTTGCATGCTTGGTGACTTTTGCTGGATGCTAAAATGGGAAGGCTCTACTGAATATAGACCCAAATCCAAGAAAACTCACTTCTAAGAAAGTGAACTATATGTAGCAGTTGATATGTAATAATGCATGTGTACGTATCCTTTTTTGTTGTTCTGTTCTGTTCTGTTTTACTACAAATACAAATAAAAGTAGATTTATAAGTAGATTTTCAAAAATTCTTCTCTCTGTGATACTGAACTTTCAAGTTTTGAGTGTATTCTGCCTGTAAACGTCTAAATAAGGGTTACAGATATCTAGATAACCTGACCCGATAGAGAAAAACTAAGGTGATTTTCAGATTCAACACTCCAAAATTAGTTTAGATCACCCATTAAATTGGGAGAAGCAGAATTTTCTTTTTTTTTGTAGACCAGTGTTATTTTAACCAGCACAATAAAAAATCGAAACCCTCACCTCATTGTTATTTACTTCGCTTTAAGGGAAACATTGTTACCTATTAAGCTACGGGCACTGGTAAGATTTTAGATGAGATATAAGGCTACATCTCGTAAAAAAAAAAATCTATTTTCTCCTCCACTTATCCTTCCACTTCTTTAAAGAGGGACCGAAATAAGTGTAAAACTTTTTCCTCTCTTCTCAATTATTTTTTTTAACAATCATCTTCACCTTTACTTGTTGTGACCTTCGTCGAGGAAGGAAGTGTTTTTATTTGCTCGTGAAAGTTCAAATCTTGCTGCTTTTTCTCATCTGCATGTAAAACTAAAGTAGCAATTTTATAAGAAAGCTTACAGTAAATTCATAATCAAAATGAGTAGAGGCAGCAAGAACCGAACGATCGCCAAAAAGGAGGCGCGAACGCCTAAACTCCTCCCACCAATATGCCACGACGACGGTGCCAGTTCCTCTACCCAAAGTGACATACCCAACAGTTGGATTCCCGAGCTGTGGTGCCACATCTCTCCTCTCCACTCGTTTCCACAGGTGGTGTTGCTGCCGTGGTGCAAGACAGTTAGCAGCAACTGCTAACGGGGTTAAGCAATGATAATCCCAAGCTCTTTGAGCTCCTCAAGAGCTTCTTAATCAAGAAATTCTATGGGATTACGCGGACGCTCACAGAGCACGTTGAATCCCCCAACCAGAAAGTTGAACGTCTGCAGAAAAAAATCCTCTGGCCATAAGAAGAGACATGAAACCCTCCAGAAAAAAAAGAGAAACTGAAAGAGAGATTAAAACACCTCCAACAGGCCCAATATAAGAATGTTATGGTAATTAGTGGGCCAGACACACCTGCTGAAAGCGAAAATGAAGACCTGAAGCATAAAACAATTGAAGCTTTGCGAAGAAATCTTCGAATAAATGTTAAACCAACAGACATCAAAGAAGCCTCTAGACTCGGCCGACCCAAGGAGAACAACGCTACACGACCTATCAGGGTTATAATCCCGAATGAAGACATGAAATGGGAATTCGTAGTCGCGTGCCTCCAGGTAAGACCAAGAATTTTTGTTAACGAGTATCTGACCAGCTATACGAGAAAAATCTTCAAAAGGATAAGAGATTTTAGGACGGACTTCCCAGGTGAGATCTCGAAGTGCTTCGCTCGCAACGGAACAATATAAATAAGAGATCACAGACCGATGTAAAAGTTCCAATAAAATCTGATAATTACTTTAATAATTTTTTAATACAAGTGAACTTTGATCTAAATAACTTCATAGCCCCCGTTCCAATTAAATCAAACGCCCACTCACAGGGCCACACCAATAAATCTCCCAGTAATAATAATTAACGATAATCATAAGAGTATTTTCTAGTGTTTATTATTACTATATACCTTAAAGTAAGAATCCCTTAGTATTTACTATTGACTTGGTGTATCTATAAAAATTAATGAGAAAAATAATACTACCACCCTTTTTTCTTAGCTAAACAATAGGCCATGGGGCTGAAATGTCTTTTGGGCTGAAAGTTTGAACTTTCTGGGTTTCACAAAACCGGACTTTTCCAGTTTGAACTTCCTCTCGTTGTATAAAACCGCTTTTAAACGCTCTTGTATAAAACCGGTGGTTAACGCAGTTTCGAAAATGGCGTCTGACAGTGATGTGCCTTCGTAAACGGAGAGCTGTTATCGAGTTCTTAACCGCAGAGAAGGAAACAGTTAGAAATATTCAAAAACGTCTACAAAACGTTTACGGAGATGCTGTTGTTGATCGAAGCACAGTTGGACGCAGGTCTAAACGTGTGAGATCATCGGAAAGAGGGAGAGCAAGCCTCGATGATGAGCCACGCAGCGGTCGCCCGGCATCGGCTGTGATATCTCACACTGTGCAACGTGCTAACAGCATCATTCGATCAAATCGGCGCATCACATACAAGGAGCTATCACTGGAACTAGGAATTAGTGAAGGAAGTGTGAATACGATAATTCAGCAACTGGGATACTCAAAAGTGTGTTCACGGTTTGTTCCTCGCGAACTGACTGAAGATCAAAAAGCCAAAAGAAAAGAAATTGCTTCTGAGTCGTTGGTTCGATACGAGACAGAAGGGGATGACTTCCTTTCACGAATTGTGACTGGGGATGAGACTTGAGTACACCACTTTGAACCTGAAACAAAACGCCAATCCATGGAGCGGCATCACGCAGACTCCCAACGCAAGGAAAAGTTCAAAATGGCTCCCTTTGCAGGAAAGGTTATGGCCACCATCTTCTGGGACATGAAAAGGATGATTCTGGTGGACATTATGAAGAAAGGACAAACAATCAACTCAGAGGCATATATTGCTACCATACAGAGACTCCAGAGACGTATAAAGCGAGTTCGACCGGAGAGAAAACTGGAAGACGTCCTTCTTTTGCACGATAATGCAAGACCACTCAACAGTTTGCAAACAAGCGAGGCCATCACAAAAATGCGCTTGACTGTGTTATCCCACCCTCCATACAGCCCGGATCTGGCACCTTCAGACTTCCATTTGTTTGGTCCAATGAAGGATGCTATTCGTGGAAGAAAGTTTCAGAGTGACGATGAGGTTGTTGAGGAGGTTAAGAGGTGGCTCCAGCGGAACCCAGCGGACTTTTACCAGCAAGGAATAAAACCCCTTCTTTCAAGGTGGAGAAAAGCCGTGGAAAGGGATGGAGACTATGTGGAAAAATAAAAACTTGTAGAAAAGGTATGTAACTACTTGTGTACAAAATTTCTGGAACTTACAAGAAACTTGGAAAAAAAAAAAAGGTGGGGCAAAATATATTGTGTGGCCCTCGTAAATACTGTAATTTGATGATAAGAATATGAGTATATTGTATTATTAACTGGTTTATATTGATTGACTGATGATATTAATTAATTAATTATTGATAAATAACACTGGTCTGCGTCATTTTTGAGGTCAAGGTTTTTTTAGTTGTTCTTTTATAAGTTTTGCATGCTGAATTAAAAAATGTAACCTATTTTGCTCAATCAGGTCAGGTTTTTATGTTATCTCAATTTAAAAAAAAATAGATAATCGTTATGAAATGAGCAAGTTTATTTTTTTAAAACAGACTTACATTTTAGCCAAGTGTTAGCGAAGCTCTATATAATAAACAGACAACTTATTTCTAATTACGGTTGTCATTACTGTTTTTCAGCATGAATAGAATGTGCAAGAATGACCCAAACAGCTTCTGCTACATCTGTGGTAAAGTCACTATGTCAGACCGGCAGTCAAACATCACACATTTTGTGAGGAAAAGCTATCACGCCTACTTTGGAGTTAAACTTGGTGACCGGGACAAAGCCTTTGCCCCTCACATATGCTGCAAAACGTGCGTTGAAAGTCTGCGGCGCTGGAGCCACAAGAAAGTAGAGTGTCTACCTTTTGGTGTCCCAATGGTGTGGAGGGAAGGAAGAACTCATACTACTGACTGTTATTTCTGTATGACAAACCTACAAGGTAAGTTAGTATGAATTTAGTATGAATTTCCTTTTATACTTACAAAAATATGCCTGACAATATATGAGATATGCCTTTATCTTATCTTTATCTGTCTTTATCTGTTTCCTTTTAGGCATAAATCGAAAAAACAAGCAACACGTAAAGTATCCAGACGTGCCATCTGCCATAAAGCCAGTGCGTCATGGACCAGAAATTCCAATTCCAACACCGCCCGACAACTTTGATTCGTCGTCCGACTCAGATGAAGAAATGGATGACGGTGACATATCTGGTACATACCAACCTACTACCGAGACAAGTCAACCCAAACTCTTGAGCCAAGCTGAGTTGAACGATTTGACAAGAGATTTGTGCTTGTCCAAAGAATCTGCTCAGTTGCTAGGGTCACGTCTTCGCGAAAATCGTTTGTTAGCTCCAGAAACAACATTCTTCTGGTATCGCAGCCGCGAAGAAGAGTTTCGAGAATATTTCACGTTGGACGAAGAAGCTTCGCTGGTTTACTGTAACAACGTCAACGGCCTTATTGCAGCTATGGGTTTAGCGTACGACCCTACAGAATGGCGGCTCTTCATCGACTCCTCAAGCAGAAGCTTGAAAGCAGTACTACTCTACAATGGTAACAAGGTCGCGTCTATTCCGGTGGGTCACTCGGTGCAGCTGACTGAAAGTTATAGTAACATGGAGCTTTTTCTAACTGCTTTGAAGTACAAACATCACAATTGGATGATATGCCGAGACCTAAAGGTATGTTCGTGTCTACAAAAAAATACAAATATATATATATATATATATATTTTTTTTTTCTTTATAGGTTATAGCCCTAGTGCTGGGTCTACAAGGCGGCTACACCAAATACCCCTGTTTTCTCTGTCTGTGGGACAGCCGAGCAGACAAGCAACACTACGTACAACGCGACTGGCCAGCAAGACGTGGCCTGGAACCAGGTTCGCACAACGTTCTGTCACACGCTCTCGTGAATCCGCAGATGATTCTACTTCCGCCGCTGGACATCAAGCTCGGACTTATGAAGAATTTCGTCAGAGCACTCAACAAAGAAAGCCGAGCTTTCGCTTTCCTGAATCAGAAATTTCCACGCGTCAGTGAGGGCAAACTGAAAGCAGGTATTTTTGACGGCCCTCAGATCAGGGAGCTAATGAAAGATGCTCAATTCGACGAAAGTCTGGAGGACAATGAGATCAATGCCTGGCTCGCATTCAAGTCCATTATCACGAATTTTCTGGGCCACCACCGAAGTCCAGAGCACGAACGTGTTGTCGAGGAGCTCCTGCAGAGCTTCCAGGCTCTTGGTGCACGTATGTCCATAAAGATGCATTTTCTCAGCTCGCATTTAGACTACTTTCCGGACAACTGCGGTGATGTCAGCGAGGAGCAAGGAGAGCGCTTCCACCAGGATATTCGAGTGATGGAAGAGAGGTACCAGGGCCGCTGGGATGTGAACATGCTCGCGGACTACTGCTGGTGCCTCAAGAGAGACGTTCTGCTGGTGCCTCAAGAGAGACGTTCTGCTGGTGCCTCAAGAGAGACGTTCCAGCTGTGGAACACAGACGAAAGTCTTTGAGAAAGCCCTTTCGTCCACATTAACTGTACTCGTGTACCATTTTTTATATACTTTGTACATTTTCTGTCAATTTAAGTCCGTTTTAAGAAAATAAACTTGCTAATTTCATAACGGTTATTTTCGAATTATCTATTTTTTTTAAATTGAGATAGCATAAAAACCTGACCTGATTGAGCAAAATGAGTTACATTTTTTTAATTCAGCATGCAAAAATTATAAAAGAACAACTAAAAAAACCTTAACCTCAGGAAATTTTTTTTCAAACGCAGACCAGTGATAATTGATGGTAATAATACAAGTATATTGTATTATCTTTATTTCTGCCATTGTGGCTATGGTTGTTATATTTTTTGCTATTACCATTATTTTGCTGCTGTCCTTAATAAAATTTTAGATTTGTCTCGCCAGAAACTGTAACTGAATTTGCCTGATGAGCTTCTCTAACTGTTTAGGTTTCTATCTGACTAAAACGCCACCCCAGTGATTTAATCATACCATAAACTGTAACTGAGCCTGCCTGATGCAACTTGTCAATTCTGTTGCTTACTATCACTATTACTTGTCAGTTCATATAATTTACTATCATTATTAATTATATTTATCATTACTATTTTATTATTATTACAACCATGTATCATTTCTTATTAGTTATCACTATCTATTATTATTACTTAGACTACTATTATCTTTATGATACTATTATTTTCATTTGCTCATGCTACTGTTGGAAGACCCCAATCAATATATGATTCCTAAACAGAAAAGTGCTTTACTGTAAACTTCATTTGTAATATCCTGCCTAAATTTTCTTTTCCTTTAGCTGCCCTAAAGTTTTATTGCCTTCTCTTCCTAGTCGAATTCCCAACTATGTCTCATACTTCTGTGAGAGACCTTCCAAGCCTTTTAGAGCTGTTACGAGATAAACACGAAGGCGATAATGAATTTTTTAATCTGTCACACATTTTCTCCGAGAATGCTTATTACGATACAAATGACATAGGTTCCGACCATCTAAATTTCAGTAATATGTTTAGGAGTCTAATTCTGAACATAAGAAGCATAACTGCTAATTTTGAAAGCTACAAAATTCATTACAATTAATCGAAACACAGAGTCCTTGTGGAAGCATACATAAAAGAAAAAACTAACGACTTATACGTTGGATGGGTACAAATGTTTTCATATCGTAACGGTATAAAAGGAGGAGGGGTTTCAATTTACATACATACAGTGGTGTTTATAAGTATTCGAGCAGAGAAATATTTTAGTTATATTCATCCTTATCTTTTGTAACATGCATAGGATAGTTATGAAAAGATTACCGTTCCTTTGGAAAAATTTAACAATTAAAAAAATTAGTTTAACTCCAGTATATAATGTAAAACATCAAAGAATTTGAGGAAAATAAAAAAGTTAAAATGCAAAAGTTTTAGTACATTTATTTACAACATTATTTATTACGTTATGTGTCCACCTTAGGCTTGAACAATTTAAAGTTTTGTATAAGTAGTTGGCTGTTTATTGATTTATTGATGAGAGACTGTTGGCAATTATGAATTCTAGAGTTTTCCCTGCGAGTCTTCATGGAAGACGGACGACTGTACAGACCATTAGTAAGCAATGGGTCGTCGTGGTAAAGAGCTTTCTACAGATCTTAAGAGATCTGTTATTGCTGCACACGAGTCTAGAAAGAGTTATAGGAAAATAGAAGAACTTCGAATTCCATTTACGACGGTTGCTGCAGTTATAAAGAAATGGAAAGGTTTTGGAACAATCGAAACAATATCAAGGTGTGGACGACCTTGCAAGATTTCAGAACGTACGGCTGCTGCAAATCCACGAGTGACTGCTGGCGATATTTGCCAAACATTAAGACTGTCTAAGATAGATGTCCATCGCTCTACTGTACGTCGTACATTAAGTAAAAAAAATGGTCTGTATGGGAGAGTTATGAAAAGCGCACAAAGAAGCTCGTATAAAGTACGACAAAGATCATCAAAATGATGGAGTTGCATTCTCGAAGAACGTTCTCTGGACAGATGAGACCAAAATTGAATTACTCGAGAACAACGAGGAAATATATGTTTGGCGAAAATCAAATACTACATTCGAGGAAAAAAAATTATTTCTAACGGTTAAACATGGTGATGGTAGTTTGCTTCTTTGGGGCTGCTTTAGTGCTTCTGGTCCAGATAAGCTTGTTGCCATCAAGAGAACCTTGAATTCGAAAAAATATCAGGATATTCTAGAAGAAAATGTATCACCTTCAGTTCGGGAGTTGCGAATGAATCCCAACTGGGTATTGCAACAAGATAATGTTCCAAAACAAAAGTAAGAGCACCGTGAAATGGTTTCAACAAAAGAATTTCAAGCTTCCAGAGTGGCCCAGTCAAAGTTCAGATCTCAATTTAATCGAGAATTTATGGTTTGATTTGAAAAAAGTTGTCCGGAAGATATTGCTACAATTTTTTTTTAGAAGAGTGGGCTAAAATTTCTACCGAGAGATGTCGAAACGTTGTAGAAAAATACCCAAAACGAATCATTGAAGTCATTCAAGCAAAAGTTGAAGACACGTAGTATTAAATAATCTTGTAAGTGAATGTACGAAAACTTTTGCAGTTTAACTTTTTATTTTCCTCAAATTCGGTGACGTTTTACATTATATGTTGGAGTTAAACTAATTTTTTTTAATGTGTTAAATTTTCCCAAGCGAACGGTAAACTTTTCATAACTATTCTACGCATAATGCAAAAGATAAGGACGAATAAAATTGAAATATTTCTCTGAACGAATACTTATGAGCGCCACTGTAAATCCATTCCATGTACACAAATCACTGATCTTACATTAATGTCCGACTCTATTGAAACATGCGTCGTAAATATAACCATCGAAAATACTAATTTAAATATAATTGGTGTCTACCGGCCCCCAAATGGAGGTTTGACCCATTTCGTGGATAATATTAACTTTATTTCAAATCATAACAATATAGCAATAAAACAATCTTCCTGGGCGACTTCAATTCTGATCTCTTAAAGTATAATAAACGTAGAGACCCTAATAAACTCATAAACAGAATGGTAACATATGGTTTCTGCCCAGCCATTACGCGAGCTACATGTGTTACGACTCCTATAGAGCACTCACCCTTAATAGGTCATATATGGTGTAAACTTGTAAAGGTCATCTGAACCATACAGCCGGTATACTTCTACTGTGGATCTCTGTCCATTTCGGCTGTCTTAGCGTTAAATGCGGGTTATAAACTCCTAGAGACGGATTACGTAAAAATAAGTCATAAAAATAAATGAAAATTTAGAAGGTCTGAAACAAAATTAAATGGAAGTACGAAAACATCGAAGGGGCTGACGTCATAAATAAAAAACTTAGTAAGTTTTCAGATATACTATAAGACTCACTCAACAAACTTTATCTTGTGACTACTACGAACACGAGCAATAAAAGGCAAAATAAACCATGGTTATATAAACCTCTCCTAAAAGATATATGGCAAAAACATTTAATCTATAAACAAGTCAAAAAAGACACACTGCCCCAAGAAATTTACACCAATAACAGATACAAACTAAATACCCTAATCGAAAAAGCAAAATCAGAGTACGAACGAAAGCAATAAATTTGAGGAGTACAAAGGTTATTCTAAGACACAATAGAAACTTATTAGTGAAACTTTACATAGGAAGAAAGAACAAGGTTGTCTTTCCACAAATGCAACGGTAAATAATACCACTTATAACGAACAATTAGATATAGCCAATAATCTAAATAAGTACTTTGCAACCGTAGGAGAAAATACGTCTAATCTCACAGCGCCCTCGACACGCAGCTACGAAGAACATCTTGATAATCTCCCAGTTCATATTTCCTCTTTCTCTCCTATCTCTCCCAGAGATGTCAAAACGGCTATTTCTACCCTTGAAACAAATGATGTCACGTCGATTCTACTCTAAACGCTATCTTTAAATATTGTTCAGATACTTTGCCTATCCCTTTATCAATATTATTGAACTCATCTCTCCGTCGTGGTATTTCCCCTGACGTACTTAAAAAGGTACGAGTTTGTCCAATATTCAAATCAGGAGACGAATCACTACCTTCGAATTATCGATGTATATCCATCTTACCCACATTAGGAAAAATATTCGAAGAACTTGTGTGCATGTAGTTCTCGAAATATTTCGAGGAAAATAGTCTCATATCAAAGTATCAATTTGGTTTTAGGGAGTGCCATAAAACAAGCGACGCAATTTCAGCCGCATTAGATGTGCTATATAAAAACCTTGAGAATAAAGAGTCTTCTGTTCTCTTCCTTATGGACCTATCAAAAGCCTTTGATACAATCTCCCACGACATACTTTTTTGTAAATTATCTCATTATGGCATAAATAACATTGCCCTAACTTGGTATAAATCGTATCTGCACAACAGAAGCCAATACATCACATATAATAACATCGTCACCACTGAACTAAATATCACACAGGGAGTTCCACAAGGAAGCATTTTGGGCCTCAGACTATTTCTGATTTTAAATGACTTTCACAACTCTCATAACGGGAAAGCTTTCCAATATGTAGATGATGCCTCCCTGATATACTCAGCGATCTCACATCCAACAACGAAATAGTAAATAAAAACATCGCAAGAGTATGTGACTAGCTGAAATCCAGTAAATTACCCATAAATAAAAACAAACTTCCTGCTAATAACAAAAAAGAAATTAATACCAGACTTCAATATTAATATTGACTTACACTTGATATCGCGCGTCACTGAAGGGAAATTATTAGGAGTTGTGCTTGATGACCTGAAGATCACCTGAAGATCAGGGCCCCCAGCCTTCTTTAGTTAACTAACGAAAATATCACGACCTAACCTAACCAGTTGTCAAGGGCGTCAGTTGATCTAACGATTGGTTAGGTTAGGTCATGATATTTTCGTTAGTTAGCCTCATAAGGCTAACTAAAGAAGGCTGGGGGCCCTGATCTTCAGGTGATCCGAAATTCTCATTTATATTAACAAAATTACATTTCTTTCCCACAAATACATTTAAAACGTTATACTTCTCTCTAGTTTATCCACATCTCACATACAATATTACAGCATATGGGAATGCATGTGATTACATCATCAACCCTTTAATCATTAACCAAATAAGATTTATTAGGAAAATAAACAACAATGATTATTATGATCATACGTCAGGAATCTTCAGGCAATTGCGTATATTAAAATTTAAAGACATATTTGAAATACAGATGTGCTCCCTAATCCTCAGAGTTACAAAACAATCTGCTCCGATCATATTAATCGAGAATATAATGAACAATTAGATATGTCACAAGCATCAAAGAAGGTATATGAAGAGTGAATATATCTCAAAGGCAAACTATACTCTTCAATGTAATAGAAATTCTTACTCTTATTTAGCGGTGGAATTGTGGAACAATCTACTGAACGCATTACAAACAACTAATGCTTTCTCATCTTTTATAAAGCGATTAAAACTTAAACTCCAAAGTTACTGAAGGTACTCCTTTCTTTCTCTTTTCATACAGTACAACACCCACAAAATCCGGTTTTTCTTATGTAGAATTTAAATCTGAATCTATTTTCTTCTATGGTATTTCTTGTGCAAATTGATATTAATGGAGATATAAGCAATTTCTGGATCGATTAAAATCGATTGAAATAGTATGATGGTAATTATTTGTTTTACCCCTGCGGGTCGATTTTGATATGAGAATAGGTTTTTCTGGTGTATTTTGGTGTGTTTTATTCAATTCTGATCTTCATTTCTTGTGCAAATGAATTATTGAATGCCCAGTTAGGTCAACTGTTCGCCCTTGATGATTGGTTAGGTTGTCGTGATATTTTCGTTTGTTGGGTTAAGTCGTGATATTTTCATTAAAACAAACGAAAATATCACAACAACCTAACCAATCATCAAGGGCATACAGTTGACCTAACGGGCATTCAATTAACCTAACCGGGCATTCAATAATTCATTTGCACAAGAAATGAAGGTCAGAATTGAATAAAACACACCAAAATACACCAGATAAACCTATTCTCATATCAAAATCGACCCGCAGGGGTAAAACGAATAATTACCACCATACTATTTCAATCGATTTTAATCGATCCAAAAATTGCTTATATCTCCATTAATATCAATTTGCACAAGAAATACCATAGAAGAAAATAGATTCAGATTAAAATTCTACATTAGAAAAACTGGATCTTGTGGGTGTTGTAGTGTATGAAAAAATGAAGTAAATGATTGGTTATAACCCACAAGATCCAAATTCTCATTATCCTTCTAAAAATCTCTCCAATCACTTTCCACCACACCTCACAGTTCATTATTCTTTGTACTAAGCGTCTAATAAAACTAGTATTAGTTTGTAAATTCTTTTTAGTTTTTGTAAGACTATTATAAAAATCTTGTAATCATATCCATTATATAATTATAATAATTATCTCTAATTAGTAGATTTCGGCCTGTAAAGCCTCGTGCACGCTTGCTAAAGGCAGTTTACAACTGTATACAGCATCTGTATACATCTGTATGAAATTATACTCATCTTTGAAAACTGTATATATTTGTAAATAAATAAATAAAATTATACAGATTTATACTTCTCTAACATAAATTACAACAAGGATAAGAGTTACACTCCATTCCCTCGTTAATGACAAAGTAATAACAATGTGTTTTGCCCTTTGAATATGAAATCGTCCACATGAAATAATTCTTTCCTAAAATTAGAATAAGGTATAAATTCTAATGGTAGATTCTTTTTCTCTTCAGGACATCCTCTTAGTATAAATTCCTTTAATGTTAAATTTTATCCACTTTAAATTCGTCCTTAATTTCATTTGCAGTCTCTCTTTTGCGACTTTTACGCTTTCAACACGATGATGATTTCTCAACTTTTTTAAAATACTGATTTCAACTTACTTCACACCCATCATATTTCTCTGCAAGACTGAGGCTTATTTTGATTTACTTCTAAATTTAAAATTGCGTGGAAGGGAGTATTAGCTATGAAGGCCATTTCGTAAACAATTTTAATATTGTAGCTTTCAACTGTATAATTTTAGAATAGGAAAAATTTATCCTTAAGAAATGCTGTTTAGAAATTCATGATCCTATTTCATATCAGTATCAGAATCATATTCAATCATATTTCCCGATTGAGGACTGATGTCTTTCAATATACCCTCATAGAGAATTTGTTGGAAGGATTTTCTTCATTTTTTTTCAATAATGAATCTTCGTATGTTCTTAACTTCCATTCAGTTTCTCTTGATTCTCCGATAAATTTTACAAATTTGGTGCAAAGTTTGATAGGTAATGTTGTCTCCGAGAGATGATTGCAAACACTTGACGTCAACAATAGTCGACATCATTGTGGGAATGGTTTCATAGTTCGTGTGAACTATATATTTAATTTATTGTGTCCTGAACTTCATTGGTTCTTATTAGCTTCACATTCTTGAATTTTATTTTAACTTCCAATACACGTACGAGTACATCTTATTAAAAAATAATAACTCTGAAGATGTTCGCACTGTTAAGGACTGGAACATCCGCATATATATATATATATATATATATATATATATATATATATATATATATATACAGGGCGTCCCAAAAAAATGTATACACACTTTAAATAATTATAAAGGCAGTGTTTATTAAAATACATTTCATTTTCAAAATGTAATAGAATCTACAGACATTATTTAATTGTTTTCTCAACGCCTGTTTTCAAACTTACGTCCGTTCTGGTCCAGGCACTGCTGATAACGCGAAGCAATGGAATCGCAAACATCACGAAACATTTCGTTTGGTATTTGTGTGCATTCTCGTTCAATGGGCTGCTCTCAATTCAGCGACTGTTGCAGGTTTTATAGCGTAGACTTTGTCTTTTAAGTATCCCCATAAAAAAAAGTCTAGTGGTGTGAGGTCTGGTGAACGCGGAGGGTATTCTACGAAACCCCTTCGTCCAATCCACATCCACATCGTGCCAAGTACCACTCGCAATACTCCACTCTTCGGTCCGGATCATCATCTTCATTAATAGCATGGACTAATCTTGGAATGTAACTTTTCCATTGACAGCGCTTCAAAATGCGTTGGACAGACGATTCTGAAATTCCTACCTCACGACTCGCTTGCCGCACAGATTTTCTTGGACTTTGGTGATACGTTTCCAGTACTCTTTCTTGCTTTGTGGGGCTTGTCGATGTCCGTGGTCTTCCGGAACGCTTCTTGTGGACATTCTGAACAGTTCCATCGGCTTCAAACTTATCTCTAATTCGAGTGATGGTAAGTCGCGTTGGTGGATCTGTTTGAAACTCCCTCCTAAACTGTCTTTGCACTTCAACTGCGTTTTCACACTTCCAGTAGCATTTTAGAATGAATTTCCTTTGTTCGAAGCTTAGTCTGACTGCCATTATTAATTCTAATGGGTTTAACTTGGAAAGAAAGAAACATCAATTGAGCTATCAGCTGTTAAAGTGTGTATACATTTTTTTGGGACGCCCTGTGTATATATATATATATATATATATATATTATATATATATAAAGAGCAAACCATTTTGTATTCAAATTAACTGTAAAATCATTGCATGCTTGAGCCCAAATATGTATTCACAAAGTTAGAAGCAAAATGGAATTATTATATATCAGAAACTGATTATATTATTATTATTATTATTATTATTATTATTATTATTATTATTGCTGCACCTTCATTCTTTTTATGATTATTGTCATCGTCTTCGGGGAGTAATAGTATTATTAATAGTGTCATTATCATATAGCAGAAAGGTATTTTTCCCTTTTACTCTTTGATCTCAAATTTTAATTCATCTTCGCCGTATTTTTGAATGGAGAAATTCTTTTTGAATTTCCAGATCTGACCCTCGAAAAAGATTTGGAAAGACGTTTGAAGTGAAAGTAAAAAAAAAATCTGGCAAACACGAAGTTATTACGCGTGAAATATAAACCGGAAAAGCTCCTTTTGTGATCCGAAAATTTCCCCAAATTTTGTCAACCATTTTTGCATTTAGAGATTCCATAATTTTTGCATTTTGGGGAAATTTTTGGGCGAGAAAATTGCCCAAAAATAGAATGGAAAGAATTTCTTTCTTGATATACACGAGAGGTGAATAAATTTGGCACAATTCGGTGGAATTGTTTGGTGAAAGTTCCTTTGTGAAATTCTTCTTTTGGTGTACGATTGATTTTGGGTACATTTTAATCACTTGGAAAGAGTTAATGGGCAAAAGGAAAATGGAAATGAAAAGGGGAAGAAAAATTAGAAGTAAATTTGGGTACACGCCAAGACTTGATGATTCGCCGTGCTGCATAGCAGCTGGGTATTCGCCTGAAAAAAACAAAAAATGCGAATTAATAAATAAAATGGAAACCAAATCTTATAATAAATGCAAAAAATAATTAGCGGAGATGAAGAATCATTTATTATTTGAATAAATCTCTTCGTAAATATATATATATATATATATATATATATATATATATATATATATATATATATAAAACCCAAGCGAAATGAAATGCAGCCCTTACAGTGGAAAAAAAATTTATCTTTTTTCAGGCTACAAAATTCAGAAAAACTAAAGTAAAAAATAAAAGATTAAAAGTTAAAACGTTAAAAACCCAAAGTGATGTTAAAAGTGAAACGTAGAACAACGCCCAATACAAGACTGACACTTGTATTGAACGTTGTTCTACGTTTCACTTCTAACCTCACTTATTATTTTGTGTTTTAATGTTTTAACTTTGAGTTTTTAGTTTGTCTGTAGTTTATAGCCTAAAAGGGGATAGATTTTCTTTCCACTGTAAGCGCTTGCATTTTATTTTATTTGTCTTGGGCTTTTAGCGTATATATACCCTTTCAAACATTTTGATGGTTCATTCTTTTGTGATTTTGCAATATCATCTACCATTTATCGGGAGTTATCTCCTTCTGTTTGTGCAAACTCTCTTCTTCCTTCCACCAACTTTTGGAAACATTTTTCAAAGTCGCTTTTCAGGATAGAGAGGAACACGTCTGCCGCGTTGGACATACTCATTGAAAGACCTTCAAATCTCTCTATTTCAACGTGGATTTGGGCTTAGGAAACAGAAAAACTTTGCAGAGTGCCAGATGGTAGAAGTAAGACGCGTGCTTTCATACTGTGATACCATATTTCGGCAAAGAGTGTCGCCGAAACTACCCTAACTATTGAAAAACAAGCCCCCAAACCTTTTCTATGATCTATTTTATATATATATATATTTATATATATATATATATTTATTTATATATATGTGTATATATATGAAAGTAATTATTTTTATTTTTAAAAATACAGTCACATGTTTACATCATTTTACAAAATTTTCAGAAAGTTAATGAAATACAGTATATTTAATTAGGATAAGAAAATAATACGGACATCATTATAACATGAAATGCGCTGAAGTTTTACACAGACTATACCAGAACTTACGAAACCCACTTTTATGCCATTCAGCTCATCTGAGATCAGCTGGCGGCACTCATAAATACTGTGAACTACTTGATTACTGAAATCTTGAACTCTGCATTTAGCTTTATACCGTGCCTGCCTTTTATAACCTCAGAAAACGTGACAGCTGGCAAACATCTGTGATATTGAACATCTTGGCGGTAAACTGTTACATTCTTTATTGATCTATTGGAGAAACGATTTTTGGTTTTCTGAAATGTTCTTTTAACTCTATATTTTGAGAATAAAAAACATTTAGAAAAAATTTCATTATCGGTCTTAGTTAGTTTTTACAAAAATATTCTTACAATAATTGCATAACTTGATCTTTTAAATATACGATAGATGCAAGAGTTGAAATTGACAAATTACTGGAAACACGGGCGGGCGCGCGCGCGCACACACACACACACACACTATAACCGAGTTCGGTTGGGAGTTCGTTTTCCTGTTCTTGCTTTATCTGCTACCCGTATCAATTTATTTGCTCACTATATTTCGCTTGGTGTACAAACAGTTGTAAGAGAGAGAGCGGTTGAAGTGTGAAAGTCTGTTTTTACATTAAATTAACTAGTGATTATCAATTAGGCGGAAAATTCTGTCTATATGAAATACGGAAATACGGCGTGCGCAAACAAAAGTAACAATTTGAAAATAATTCAAACTAAATAAAGACATCAGTGGAAGTTCTACACTTGAACACAAAGTCAAAAATGGGAAAAGATCGTAGACCAGGGTAGGGTCAGATTTCGCAGACAAAATTGGAAAAAAAGAAAGAAGAGAATAATAGAAAAAGGAGAAAAACTATGGACAAAAATGCGAAAAAGTGTGCAAAATACTCTAAATCCAAAAGGGAGAATAAGGATGGTCTATGCCTAATGGAATGTGCCGCTTTTCAGCTCTACAATTGCGAAAGGGAACTTGCCGATATGGCAAATTTGCAACTTCTTTTATCCTTCTCTGTGCAGACATTCACTCAGAGAACGTTTCTAAATATGGAAGACACAGAAGAGAAAGAGAGAAAGAGAAACAATACCTGAAATCCCAAAGAAAAGAAATTACATTATAACTGAAGGACATTTTTTTAAAGAAATGATAACTTTAAAAGAACAACTATGGTTCTTAATGAGAAAAAACCTAGCTCCGCAGACATATTTACTACACAATACATTCTTCATCCACCTACAGCCAATTCAACTACGACAATGTACCAAGGACTACACTCTTAGTATTCTCATATGCAACGGCCCATCCAATAACACCAATCACAAACCAACAAAACCGACAGGAAAATGACCAGTACCCAGCAAAAATGAACACAAGGCCTACTAGCCCTCTCATTTTAATAAACACAAGTATACAAGGATTGTACAGACACAACAAATTGCAAATTACAATACTTGCGAAATGTAGCTCGGGAAGCCAACACAGTATCTTGTGTCTGACGGAATTACACTTGCATAAATGTTAAAAGGCTGTGAAACCTGCATCGAAGACACTGAAGTAGTAATACAAAACTACAACAGAGCGAATAGATTTGCTAGAAGAGACAGTTGTATTTACATGAAAAAACACATACGAAGGTGAAGTGAAAGTGAATAAATTAAACAGCAATGTCGAAATTCTTATTCTACAAGGAAGAGAGCTAAACCTAATCATTATGAACGTATATAGGCCACGAAACACCACTAAGCGTGAATTTTAACTCGTTGCAAGTGAAGCAGAAAACACCTTAAAATTACCCAAAACCCCAGCACCAAATTTTAATTTATGGGGACTTTAATTTCCGGCTTATAACAAAGAAGAAAAAAGATGAAGTTATATAAGTTTCACAGTAACATTACAAAGGACGATAGGACTCAGACAATAATGCTATTAGATATGGAAAACTATGGGCTTATCAAGGAAATTTGGGAAGCTACTCGAAACGGGAACGTTTTGGATTTCATTTTGACAAACAAATGACGTGATAATAAAAACAAAAATGCAACGCAAACAAATTTCTCTGACAATAACCTAATCGACACTTAAACAAGACTAGAAACCAGCAGTCATAAAGAGATACGGGAGAACGTTTGAAGAAGTAAATAGGAACTCAAAAAAGTAAATTGGGCACATACTGTAAATGCATACTTAAAGGAAGTAAATTGGGAACTGCTACTTCGCGCAAAAAATCCAGAAGAAATTGTTATCATGATAGGGAAAGAAACAAACTATATTACTGAAATATATTCCGAAGAGACAAAAAAAAAAGTAGCAAAGGCGAGAGAAAAATCAGAGCAGTATTTACACAACGAAAATAAACAGTAAAAAAATATCCACGAATGCAGGACAAAAACAAGTTCACTCAAGTTAGTAAAAATTAATCGAAATAAAAATGAGCCTGAAACAAACATTCATCCACAAGACAAAAGAAGAGGAAAACAAAATACTTTTACACTTTTGTGAAAAGAAAAATGAAATCTAAAAGTGGCCCGTTAATTGAAAAGATGGGGTAACCGAATACACAATGACCCAGAAAAAATGAGCGAACTGCTTAAGGACAATTTAACTCCATGTTAAGCACCCATATGTCCGATAAGGAAGTAGGAAATCCAGATAAATTTTTTTACATAAATACAAATCGGTCAAAAACAAGTGCGGACAGAGTCTATTACTGGATATAGAATTCTTGGAAGGGGACGTAATTAAGGCTTTATCACAAATACAAGAAAACTGAGCATCAGGGCCACACACATGAAATGCCATGTGTCTGAAGGACTGCAAAGAGAGTATAGCTAAGCCACTATACTTTCTATGGAGAAAATTCTTCGACACAAGACAAATTGTACTCCCATTAAAACAGGCGAACACTATCCCTTATTTAGAGGAGGTAACAGAGCAACGCCTAAGAACTTTTGTCCACTAACTTTCACATCCCACCTTATAAAGTGCTTTGAACGTGTAATAAGAAAATAAATTTTTACTGTATATAAGAAAAGAATTTTTTCAATCCAATCGAACGTAGCTTTAGGGCTGAAAAATCATGCCTATAATATATGACAGTTATTGTACCACCAAGAGGAAATACTAGAAACACTGTCGATGTCAAAATACTGATGTAATATATACCGATTTTTCTAAAGCCTTCAATAAATTTGACCATGGAATTATAAAACACAAAATTAAAAATACATGACTTACTGGAAAGCTGGGACGATGGCTATTTAATTTTCTGATTCAAGGAACATAAGGAGTAGTAGTAAAGGAATTAAATCTATAGTCTCAGAAGTCGACAGTAATAGCTCCCTTGATGTTTAAAATAATGATTACAGATAGTGATGCAGATATTAATGACACAGTCGTAATGTGTTTCGTGGACGACACAAGATATGTAAGGAAATATCAAATGAAGGCGAAAAAAATTACAAAATAACATTGAAACACTATACAAGTGGTGGAGAAGAAAACAATATGAAGTTAAACGAAGAAAAATTTCAATTCATGAGATATGTTAAGAACAAGGAGCTATAGAGTAAAGGGTGCAAAACTACCAAAAGGACAGATAATACCAAACTCACAAGTCAGGGATCTTGGAGTAGTAATGTCATCAGATGCAGAATTAGAAGAACACTACAACATTAAAATTATAGCGGCTAAAAAATTAATGGGAATTATCTGGAGGAGCTCAGAATACTGCTCAGTACTCACAAACCCATACAGAAAACGAGACATTGCGAACACAGAAGCCCTACAAAAGACTTTTAAGTCTAAGATAGAGGAAATAGACGATAAAGACTAGTACTGGTCTCCACTACAATTCCTGAAACCCTACTCCCTGGAAAGAAGACGTTTGCGATACACAATAATATACATATGAAAAGTACTCGAAAGATAAGTCCCAAACTTTAGAACTGGAATAGAAACACTCCCAAACACACACAATAGAATGAGAGAAGAAGTAGATTGTGCACTGTCCCAGGTTCGGTGCGACACGGGCCCATGAAAACGAAGGTGGAAAGTACTCTCAGAATAAAAGCCCAAAACTCTTTAACGTGCTGAAGAAAGAACTTAGGAACTTTCAGCACACTAACGTGAACAATTTCAAGGATCAACTGGTCATGTTCTTGTGCAAGGTCCCTGACCAGCTTTTGTAGCAGGCTACGAGAACAGGATGAGAGTGGAAAGGAACTTTCTCTTCCATCAGATGCTCCAAATGAGGGAGGGGGATTGTAGAGAAGCCGGCAGGTTAATCCTAAATCGTCGTTCAAGTCAAACAAAGGAACAATAGCTGTGAAAGAAGATTTATATGAAAAATGAAAAAAGTATAATGAAAAGAATTGCGTCAGTGTTCATTCACATCATGTGTACACTTACCTCGTGCACCCAATTACGCATTAGAAGAAAGTGAAAATAAAGGATAGCATGAAACACTGGATTATTTATCTAATCAACACGCATTTTTAAGGATTTTTTATTCATCTTTATGTCATCATTTTATCGCCGCATCTTTTTTTTCGATGAATGCCGAATGCCACCGTGCTAAGAGACTGCGTATTTAAAATTAATTACTTACATTGCCGTGCTTCACACTAGAATTAGACAAGGGAGTACTGAACCAGAGGCACCTCCAGCTGATCAGCACACTCCGATTTAAGAATTCTCCTGAAAGTGTATTCATGTATGTAATTTTGTCCCCCCCCCCCCATTTCCATTTTTTTTTTAGAAGTTTGACAACATATTTTATATTACACCTTTCACAATGGAATTTGATAAGGAAATACTACTCCAAAGGCCCTTCCAGCTGGCCGGCAACCTTCAATTTAAGAATCCCCTAGATGATGTACAGCATTCGTGATTTTCCTTTTTTTTTGTATTGTACTAAATTTTGCTACACATTTTTAAAACTGTAAAATGATACTATAGCTAAGAAGCATCCCTGAAAGTGAGTATGCTTATTCGAAAGTTTTGACTCCTGAGAGTTCCCATCCAGTCTCTACCAATGGGAATATAATCTGAGAATTCCCAGTGCTCCGAAACCAGACCCGGACAGTGTCTCCTACTACATTTACAGGCAAAAGGAAACATTACTACTGCTACTTAACACTATAAAATTATGCTTTTAAATTAAATATACACCAACCACGAGTTTTCTATAAAGTACTAACAATCCTACACTGTATCCCCATGCAACATCCTTAAAAATGAAAACGTCTGTTCAAAGGTTTTGACTCTAAAGAGTTCCCATGACGTTTCCAGTCTCTACCAAGGGGGGGTATCATCTGAGAACTTCCAGTGCTCTGAAACCAAACCGACCAACTCCTTCTACAACATTTATAGGCGAAGGGGAATATAACTACTGTACTTCTACTCTGTCCTAAATGGCCCTTCCTGTGAGCTGCTTCTCGTTTCATGGACGAAAAAAAAAACAGGAGAGAGCAAAAGAAAGCAAGAAGGGGTTGGGGGGAGACAGTGTCATCTCATTTAATGTTAACATAGCTATTCGGAGGTTTTTGACTCCCGAAAATTTTCAGTTAAATAAAAGTGAAGAAACTTAGAGAAAATGACTAATTGTGTGTGTGCGTGTGTGTGTGTGTGTATGTGTATGTGTGTGTGTAATCAAACAGAGAGATAGAGAGAGAGAGATGGCCATAGAACTAAAGAGAGAGACATCTAAAGATGGTTTTGAGCAACGGTTAAGAATCGACCTGCGGTCAATCCCTCTAATAGACAATATCATACAAATATAAGGAGTCACAAGGAGTTACAAGGAAAAGTAGTACCTCAAAAGGCCTTGCGGCCCATACTGTGGAGGTACCAATGGTAACGGATGCCAGGAAAAAATTCATGCACCCTCAAATAGTGTGCAAGATTCGGTCTAACCTTTCCTTGAACAGATCCACAGAAGAACTGTTCACAACTTCTGAAGGTAGCCTGTTCCACGTGTCACAGATCTTATACACAAAGTAATTCCCACACACACACTAGTCCTAAACCGTTTCAAATCCAACTTCCAACCATTGTTGCGAGTTGGGTTATCATTTAAACTAAATATGCTTCTAAAATCGACATTGTTGAACCCACGTAAGAACTTCAAAACCTCGATCAGTTGACAGCGCAGCCTCCGAGTTTCCAGCGAAAATAAATTCAGGGCGCGTAAGCGTCGATTGTAGCCCATATGCCTAACGGAAGGGATTAACTTTGTGACCCTCGACTGCACTCGCTCCAGCGTCTCAATATCTTTCCTGAGGGTGGGCGACCAGAACTGCACAGCATACTCCAGGTGCGGCCGAACCTAGGAATTGTACAGAGAGAGCACAATCAACTTCTTACGAAATCGAAATTGCCTCCTAATAAAACTCAACAACTTCTGGGCTTTCTTTTCCACCTCTACGCACTGTTTGGTAAACTTAAGGTCGCTGCTAATTAGCACACCCAAGTCCTTTTCCAAATCAGTCGCCTCGATATTACTCCCCAACATCGAGTAGTCCGACTTGGGATTGGCGTAGCCAATGTGCATGACCTTGCATTTACCCAAGTTAAACAACATTTGCCATTTTTCGGACCACTCTCCTATCCTATGTAGGTCCGCACGCAGTTGCTCGATCGCCTCGGGCGTCCCAACATTGGCCCCAAGCTTGGTGTCTTCAGCGAATTTGGCGTTCCTACTAACGATGCCACCGTCGATATCATTTACGTAAATGATAAACAACAGTGGCCCCAAAACGGAACCCTGAGGAACCCCGTTAGTGACCGAGGCCCAACCCGAACTAGCCCCCTTTAATTACAACCTTCTGCCGCATATTCTTCAGCCAGTTTTCAATCCACCTACCTACATCCCCACCAATACCCAGCGCGCACACTTTGGCCATTAGCTGGCGGTGAGTTACCTTATGAATTGCTTTCTGAAAGTCGAGATAAAGTATATCAATCGCCCTACTCTTATCATACTCACTCAACATGACATGGAAAAACTGGAGCAAGTTGGTGAGACACGACCTATGCCGTCTAAACCCATGCTGGGAGTCCCGAAGCAGCTTGTAGGAATTCAAATGATCAACGATCCTATCCGCTATTATCCCCTCTAATAATTTACCTACGACCGAAACGACCGAAGTGAGATTAATGGGACGATAGTTCCCTGGACTTTCGTGATTTCCTTTCTTAAAGATAGGGGTCACGTTGGCTTCCCTCCAGTCACCAGGCACCTAGCCCGTCTCCAATGATTTGTTGAAGACTGTACCCAGGTGGGGAGCCACCTGGTCGCGCACCTCCCGCAACACTCTGGGGAGGAACTGGTTGGCCCAGGAGCCTTAAACGCGCTCAGTTTGTCTATTCTATCGGCAACGTCTGTCGTGGTACATCGAACATCGCCAGCACCTTCGTGCCTGACGCCTTGCTCTGGGATGACGCGGGTGTCCTCCCTGGTGAACACTCCCGCAAAGTACTCATTCAGCACATACAGAACTCCTTAGGGTTCCCCTTGCAGAGACTTGCACCCGGAGTTCTTCGTTACGTTTCGCTAGCCTAACCTTCGCCTTGACTTTCCTGCACAGGCAGACATACGACTCAGTGTTCTCATGGGAACGATTGGCCTTCGCCCTCCTATACGCAGCTTTCCTATTTCGGATAGCCGAAGCGATGTCACGACTGAACAACTTAGGCTGCGTTGAAGCAGGGGTGACCGGTTTTGAGGGTATGACAGCAGACTGCAGCACCATAAACTGGTCCCGGAATGCACTCCATACTTCCTCAACATCGCCACCGACCTCTAGCCCCATCTCACCTATGCTATCCCGGAGGCCAACAATGTCCGCCCGCTGTAGATCGAGCTTACTGCCTCTAGAGTCACTACGCTTCACCCGAGGGACGCAGACACAGAACCTAATCAGACCGTGATCACTCTCGCCCAACGATTCGACAACGGTGAGGCCAATGACGAGGTTGTCTTCGGCCGTGAATACTAAGTCCAGAACGCTTTCGCCTCGTGTAGGCCCATTAACCCACTGAATCAGGAAGTTCTCATCAGCAAAGTCAACTAGCCTCCTCCCTTCGGCATCAGCAGTCCTGTCTTCCCACTTTATGCCGCGACAGTTGAAGTCTCATAAAACTACACACACCTTGTCCCCTAGCAGGCTACAGAGTTCGGTGTACAGGGCTGTATCCTCCTCGAGGAGGAGATGCGGAGGTCTGTACACCAAAATTAACCTATAATTTGTCCCTCCCACGTTCAGATCGACGCCAAGCAGCTCTCGTTCCGATCGGAACTGGCAGTCAACCGAACTCAATGTGTCCCTGACGTATATTAGTGCCCCTCCCACCTCCCCACGGGTGCGGTCTTTGTGAAACATTCTATACTCGGGAATCTCGAACTCCCCAACGTAGTCCCGACGATCAGTATGAATCCAGGATTCGGTGATAGCAACGATATCCTGGTATTATGATGCTAAGAGCGCCCCTAGCTCGCAAAACTTATTCCTAATCGACCTAGCATTAAAAAGCACTGCACGGAGGGAGCCTTCCTTATTCAGACCGCCCCCTTGCCCGAACCGTTTCCCGAACAGCCAGGACTGTCGGGAGTTGAAGAGCCCCTCACCAACGAGGGGGCAACTTCCGCAGGAGGCTGAGCCCCCTCCAACGGGGACGGAGTGTCACCCACCTGTACATGGACGCACCCTTCAGTTGAAGGTACGTCCGCCACCGTCTCAACATCATCTCTCCCCGGTGGGGACCCATCATGAATCCTCGGGCTTGACCTCACCATACGGTATAGGTGCCGGTCAAGCAGCGTGTGTGTGTGTGTGTGTGAGAGAGAGAGAGAGAGAGAGAGAGAGAGAGAGAGAGAGAGAGAGAGAGAGAGATAAACGGTCGTATCTGTGTTGTTTTTGCTAAATATTCGCCTCAGGCCATATTGGTATTCTCAGGAATCGTAAGCATACAAAGGAAATTCTCGATAAACAAGTAAAATTATATAGAGCTGTGACGTGTTCATAATTTGACAGTAAAATATTGACATCTTTTCCTTTATAGCACCCCCAGTTTCTTCTTTCCCTGTTAGGTCAACTGTATCCCTTTGACAAATGGTTAAGTTAAGTCGTGATATTTTCGTTAAAACTAACGAATATTTTACGAAATACTAACACATATTTTAACGAAAATATCACAACTTAACCTAACCAATTGTCAAGGACGTACAGTTGTCCTAACCGGGAAAGAAGAAATTAGGGATGCTACAAAGGAAAAGATCCAAATATTGCAATAAATATTTCAATATTACAATTTTTACAATATTATACTTGGCCCTTAAGCTTCAAGCTTCACTGGGCTCTCACATTGAAAGATACCATATCATATAATTTATATATTGCTAGAAAAATTCGATAATTTAGCTGTTGTTTATTTATATATATATATATATATATATATGGATATTAATTTCACAATTAAACACGTGAAATGAATGAATGATACAAACCCAAAGGAAAAAGTAAAACGATTCCAAGGCCTTTCGTGTATTCAGAGCTACACCTTGACGAGGTGTAGCTCTGAATAGACGAAAGGTCTTGGAGTCGTTTTTCTTTTTCCTTGTGGGTTTGTATCATATATATATATATATATATATATATATATATATATATATATATATATATATATATATACATATATATATATATATATATATATATATATTAGGCCGGGTCGAAAATGGGAAATTTTTTAATTTCTTAACAAGTACACTATGTGAGACGTTTCATTTTATCATCTTAACAAAATATTAAAATATCAAGCATGTGCTACCCCTGCTACCCCTAGCACATACCCCCCACCCCACCTTTTTACCCTCATATTTGCATATATTTAAATGGGAAAAAAATGTTATTTCTTAAAAAGCACGCTATGTGAGAAGGTTTTTTTTATCACTAACAAATTATTAAAAAATCAAGCATGTGCTACCCTACTACCCCTATCACATGCTCCTCCTCCCTTTTTTACCTTCATATTTGCATATGTTTAATGTTATTATATGTTACATGATAAGTTGTTTGTTTAATGCTTGATATTTTGTTTCAGATGAATGGAAATAATTTTTCAGATAAATAGAAATAATTTGCATTTGCTTTAATTATAATTTGAATTATCATAAATTATAAATTACATATAATGTGATTTTATTTCTGAATATAAACTATGACTACTAGAAGCAAGTCCTCAAGTGGGGCCTTTGGATATCCTACGGAATTCCCAGCAGCCATGACTCCTTCAAAATCAGATGTTGTGAGACACTACCTTTTTGTGCGCCGTCGTGAAGAAACTAAATTAAAAGGATCAGCAACTGCTAATGATTGTTACAGGGTTGTTGTAAAAGATGTTGAAGACATTTGGATGAAATTTTCTTTTCCTACAATTAACACCAAAAGTATCTATCTTAAAGTCAGTCGACTAATAGAAGAAGCCTCAAAATTGAACAAGGTGCTGTTACATCGAAGAAATGAAAGTTTTGTCTTAAAAGTAGCTCAGTATGATGAAATGTTTGATATATCTTCTTATGAATGCTATGATAAGGGAATTGATAGGAAATCTCGCAGGTGTAAGGATAAAATACCAATGGCAGAATGGGAGTCTTTTGTGGGTCAAAAACAAAGAAAAAATCAGTTAGGACCAATTGATCGCATAGCTAGTTCAACAAAGAAGAGATTTTTAGCAAGAGCCTAAGAAGCAAAAAACCGTCAACGAAAAGCACAAGAAGAAATGAGGCCGATTTAGAATTGACTGAGAATATTCAGAACAGGCACACCTATAAAAACCTAGCATTAACACCAAATCGTTATCGTGTAAGTTGTAGAGCTGCAGCTGCAATAGTCAATGCACCTTTAAAAGATATGGGGTTCCTTAACCACACCAACATGCTGGACAGAAAGAAATTAGAAAGAGAAAGAAATCGCATGGGTGAAACAAATACTTTTAGGTCTAAATCCGAAAATCTGAAGATGGAGTGCCTTGGATTTGATGAAAGGAAAGATAACACATTAACTAAAAATGGAAAAATAAAAGAAGAACACTATGTTATTGTGAAAGAACCTGGAAGCATCTGTGTAGACCATGTCACACCAGATAATGGAACTGCTCGCTCCATAGCAGAAGAGTTGATAACTATTATTACAGACTCGAACAGCACAGATACTATCAAAGCTTTATTGTGTGATTAGGTGTGTCAAGTTTAGTAAAGTCAACAATTCAAAAAACTACGAGTGACCAAATGATGCATTTTTATGTGCTAAATCGAAATATGGCTTTAAAATCCAGATTTTGCCACTCCTAGCTACTTATATTTGAAGTTGAAGTTTGCGAAAAATCAGCAATTTTTGCAAGTATTTTTTTTATTGTATATAACTACATTTTACATACATTACATACAATTAAAGACATTTTGATTGTATTTCAATATTAAAACTTAGAAATATAGATAGGTTTCTTGAACTTTGTCAAGGATGCCATTATAACTACATTTTACATACATACAAATAAAGACATTTTGATTGTATTTTAATATTAAAACTTAGAAATATAGATAGGTTTCTTGAACTTTGCCAAGGATGCCATGTCTGCCTTGCTCTTGTTCCTGGACATGAGCTCCCTACTGGCCACCTGGCCACTGATGTACGCCTCCCTCCTCTCTTGTGAGTAAACATGTTGTGCTGCTTCAGTTGTCATCCTTACACACCTCTCTACTGACTGTGTATGTGTGAGGGCCATGCAGGAACTTCCATTGGTCTATCCAGAAACTCCTTGATTGCAGCAGTGGTGAGGGAGCAGGTCAGAGGAGGCTCAGTCACGCCAGAGTTCCAGTCAATAAGCTCCGAGAGTTTGGTGGCATCTGGGTTGATGTCAGGAGTCTTCCTGGGTCTGACACTGCAGTCTCCTACCTGTGTGTCCTCATCTCCTTCACCTCTGATTTCCAGTAATTTAGGGTGTGTCAACTTTAGTAAAGTCAACAATTCAAAAACTACTAATGCTCAAATGATGTGATATTATCTAGCAAACTTAGAAATATATCAATGTGCCATTGATATGTGTGGTCAACTTTGGTTATTTTTGGTGTGTAATATGGTTTCTAAGTTTCACATAGTCACAAATGCTGGAGTTTTGATTGTGAATACATGAGTGGAGGAGGCAGGGAGGAGAGAGGAGGACGAAGACTTCATAACAAACTGAGTCTGGTATGAAGTCTTCGTCCTCCTTCGTCCTGGTCAAATATAAGTAGGTAAATGGCTTTTTTAAACAACACTGAAGCTATTTCTAAGTTTGCTAGATAATATGACATCATTTGAGCATTACATGACATCATTTGAGCATTAGTAGTTTTTGAATTGTTGACTGCTAAAACTAACACACCCTAAATTACTGGAAATCAGAGGTGAAGGAGATGAGGAAACACAGGTAGGAGACTGCAGTGTCAGACCCAGGAAGACTCCTGACATCAACCCAGATGCCACCAAACTCTCGGAGCTTATTGACTGGAACTCTGGCGTGACTGAGCCTCCTCTGACCTGCTCCCTCACCACTGCTGCAATCAAGGAGTTTCTGGATAGACCAATGGAAGTTCCTGCATGGCCCTCACACACACACAGTCAGTAGAGAGGTGTGTAAGGATGACAACTGAAGCAGCACATGTTTACTCACAAGAGAGGAGGGAGGCGTACATCAGTGGCCAGGTGGCCAGTAGGGAGGTCATGTCCAGGAACAAGAGCAAGGCAGACATGGCATCCTTGGCAAAGTTCAAGAAACCTATCTATATTTCTAAGTTTTAATATTAAAATACAATCAAAATGTCTTTATTTGTATGTATGTAAAATGTAGTTATATATGGCATCCTTGACAAAGTTCAAGAAATCTATCTATATTTCTAAGTTTTAATATTGAAATACAATCAAAATGTTTTTAATTGTATGTAATGTATGTAAAATATAGTTATATACAATAAAAAAACTACTTACAAAAATTGCTGATTTTTCGCAAACTTCAACTTCAAATATAAGTAGCTAGGAGTGGTAAAATCTGGATTTTAAAGCCATATTTCGATTTAGCACATAAAAATGCATCATTTGGCTACTAGTAGTTTTTTGAATTGTTGACTTTACTAAAATTGACACACCCTACTGTGTGATGGTACTCCTGTAAATACAGGAAAAATTGGTGGAGCCATAAAACTGGTTGAAATTCATCTTAACAGACCAGTGCAGTGGTTGGTGTGCCTCTTGCATTTGAATGAGCTGCCTTTTATGCACGTCTACAAAGCCATTGATGGTAAAACAACAGGTCCAAATACTTTTGTGGGTTGAATTGGGAATAAACTGAAAACAGATTTAACAAAATTGGAGGTAGTCAAATATTCTCGCGTAAAAGGAAACATTAAAGAAATTCCAGCAAATGTTCTGAAGGAGCTAAGCAGTGATCAAAGATATCTTTATGATATGTGTCTGGCAGTGCAAACTGGAGACACTTCTGAAGATCTGTCCACTTGATCCCCAGGTACCCTTCACCATGTTCGCTGGCTAACTCTAGCCAACAGGGTCCTTCGATTATATACCTCAACGCCAAATCCCGATAAAAACCTTCAAGATATAGTAAAGATTATTATGCAGTTCTATGTTCCAGGGTGGTTTCGGATAAAATCTCATCCTAATGCAACTGATGGTGCATATAACTTTTGGCATTTAATGAGCTTGCTTCGAAATTTAGATGAACAACATAGATCAATCACAGAACCAGTATTAAAGAATAACGCCTACTTTTCCCACCCAGTAAATATACTCATATCAATGGTAACTGACAAGAGACTAGAAATTAGGGAGCAAGCTATTCAGAAAATCATCCTTTTAAGAACAGGTTTTTCAGGTACCAGAAATTTTGAGTTGCCTCGACCCCTCAATTTCCATTCTGCTGACTACACCGAGATGATCGATTGGCAAAACAATTTTAGCGACAATGAGCTGCTACAGGCTCGATGTAAGCCACTAGAGATAGCTTCTTTTCCATGCCACAGTCAAAGTGTGGAAAGAGCAGTGAACCTTGTAACAAAGGCATGTCAGGAAAGAATAGGGTATGACAACCGTCAAAAGTTTATCTTAAACTCATTAGAATCAAGGCGGAAACTGCCCAAGTTTGAATGGAAGGGCCAATGGAATGAGTAAGAAACATATGAAGTAAAATTTCTTAATGATATTGAAAATTTCTTCCCTTTTGATGTGATAAGGAACAATGAAAAAGTGAATTGAATTTTAGCACATTTATTATGCCTCTAATTTTTTTATTCTGAATATATTGTTGTTCTTAATTAATTTTCCTAATACTGTACATTATTAAATAAAATATTATACGTTAATAAAGATTTATGTCATCAAAAAACCTGAATGTAGAGTAAGTCTCGTATAAATGGAATATTCTTCAATATAGGTCAAAAAGTGAAAAATTGTGCCAGGGGTAGGAGGCTCTACACAGCGAAAATAATTTATGAGTGGGTTTGTGTGTTCCATTCAAACCCCTCACAATAGGTACCTTTTCAATATAAAATTTCGACCCGGTCTAATATATATATATATATATATGCACTAGAATCACAAAATAACACGTGACCTTATTAATAAGCAAACAACCACAAGGAAAAGGAAACACAAAGTCCGAGCGCTTTCGTGATATATTCACATTATCAAGGAGGAACAGATAATGTGAATATATCACGAAGCGCTCGGACTTTGTGTTTCCTTTTCCTGTGGTTGTTTGCTTATATATATATATATATATATATATATATATATATATATATATATATATATATATTACACACCTGGTTTCATTCTTATTCGCAGTGCTTTGACTAAAACAAACACAGGAGTTTTCATAAATTTAAATTCTATTCTGTTGTCATGGTAAATACTCTATTTGAGAAAGACCAAATCACCTGCAGTTGTTTAGGCTGTTCCTAAATTTTTATGCTTTAGTACAGGATTGGCCCTACAGTAATAATGCAAATATTATATTTTTATTTCCTATTTAACTTACTATTTGTTACCCGAGTATTATGATGATATATAAAACCAAGAACGAAATTCCGTAGAAACGTAACTGTAAGTAATTAGCTCCAACAGCAGAATATGTCAGCATTAGAGGTTAGGAACTAATTTTTATTCCTGTTCGTCAGTAATAAAAGTATCAAACTAGCATAATTCCACATTAATATGTTTTATTTTAATTTTATTCTATAGCTTCTTGCTAATAGTCAGAGCTGGGCACTTGCGGCATATTGCGGTACTGCGGTACTGCTGCACTACCAAACCGGTACCAAACCGGTACGCGGAAATTTGAATGCGGTAGCGGTACTGCGGTACTTTCAGCGATCCTTTGCGGTACTGCGTTATGGGGGCCTGGGGTGGTAGTGCGGTGGTACCGCAAGTACCGCAGTACCGCAAAATATGCCGCAAATGCCCAGCTCTGCGTAATAGTATCGAGTTACAAATAATATTTAGTCATTTTAGAGTAACGTCATATCGTTGCAACGTTTATATTAAAATTTTTCATTAAAGATCTCATATTGGTTAAGGCCTATAACTATGTCATCGAAATATATTTTCATTATTTTCATGGACACACTATTAAATACATTTCAAGTACAACCTTTGGGATCACCTAAAGATCAGGGTCCCCACGTATTCTTGTTTTTTGCTTTACAGTACCAAATATAATAATAAATTAAATTGAATGCCCGGTTAGGTCAACTGTACGCCTTTGACGATTGGTTAGGTTAAGTCGTGATATTTTCGTTAGTTTTAACGAAGATACCATTTGGTAATTGAGGCTGGGGGCCATGATCTTCAGGTGATCCAACCTTTGTTTTCATACTTTTTTATACTTGAAATTAGAGCATCATTAAGATTTAACGAAGGAGAATCTAAAGTTCATACGCAACGTATACACATTTTTAATGAATGTACAGTCGGGATCATAATTCCGTTAACACTTTTTTCAGCAATGTGATAAATGGAAACCTCATATTATGAATTCATAGGAAACAAATACTCAAGAATTAAATCCTAAGCACATCGTAAGCACATCGTAAGCATAAACCACAACTGGACATTCCTGAACAATTGTTTTTCGTTACCGTCTTATTTAAGTATACACTACATGAAATATAAATTGATTGAAGCATGTATGACGAGGAAGCCGAAATAAATCGAATGGAATTAGATCGAATATAATTAAATTCAGTGGAATTAAGTCGACCGCAAAATTGACGAGTGGAATTTACAGGGTGTACGAAAAGTCCCGTCACCCCCTACAAAATGTACATATTGTCATACCATTTTTATTTTTGTGTGATTAATTGAATTTACTGTATATGTGATTCTTTGACACATTTTTCTTTTCCAGGTATTAGAGTTGTATGAACAATGGTAGACTAGTCCACTTACACTCTGGAAGAAGGGATAGTGATGAGCACATGGGCTCATGGAAGGTCACTTACTGGCAAAACGATGCATGATATCCAGAATGATTTCAACACAAGATTCAATAAGGCTGCACCACCAAATAAGACGGTATTACACTGGGAGAAAAAGCTGTTTGAAACTGGCTCCATCAAGGACAGACCACGGTCGGAAAGACCAACAACGCGAGCAGAACAATGTGAAGGTGTGATTACATCGGTGGCTCGTTCACCGAAAAAATCACTTCCGAAACGATTACAAGAACTTGCAGTCCCTATGTCTACATTGAGGGATCACATGACAAAAGATCTCGGCATGAAACCATACCGCCCGTCATTTGTTAATGAATTAAGCGATACAGAAAATGATGGTGCACACACACATATTCTTGATTAGTAACTGTAATTAGTAACTGTATTTACTGTAATTAAAGTAATTGTTGCTAGTGACTTGTTTCTTAAATTACACCTACCACATATAAATACAATTAATCACACAAAAATAAAATTGGTATCACAATATGTACATTTTGTAGGGGGGTGACGGGACTTTACGAACACCCTGTACAAAAATAGATCGAACGCATTGAATGAGATCGAAATAATTATTAATTAGCAGCAGATGTTCCTTTAAGAAGGTAAGATTATATTAGTTTATGTCAGAATAAGTAGAATCAAATCATGGCATAAGTAATAACGTATACTTAATGTTGAAGAGTATACTTAGTGTCGAAGGGTATCCTTAGTCGAAGTGGAATTAAACCTAATACACAGGAATTCGATAAACTAACCACTACAAGAGTCAAAAATGGTAGTAAATCGAACGGAAATAAATCGAATTTCACCTTTCGGATCATCTGAAGATCAGGGCCCACAGCCTTCTTTAGTTAGCTTTATAAGGCTAACTAACGAAAATATCACGACCTAACCTAACCAATCGTTAGGTCAACTGTACTCCCTTGACCTTTGGTTAGGTTAGGTCGTTATATTTTCGTTAGTTATTATAAAGCTAACTAAAGAAGGCTGGGGGCCCTGATCTTCAGGTGATCTCACCTTTCTTCCAATCACTTTATTTTATGTAACTCGTACGAACTACCCTTATCAAGGAAATGTTCAGGTTTTAACACAATTATAGCTGGTGGAAAGATAGCAAAGTTATGAGTTTTAAAATTAATTTGCCTGCCCTTCACCTTACACTGTATTCAATAAACTAATTACCTTAATACACTTTGCGCTCATGATTTAATAGAGAACATGAAGTATGATCATTTTCAAACAATGTTAACTTTTAAACCATTAAAACCTTCATTTTACATCGAGTGAAGAAAGGAAAACTAATATCCAAGAAGCATTACATTAGTTCCTTCTTTTCATAATAATGCCACGAAAATTTACTTTTGTACAATTCTTTTTTAGCAACTACGGAAGAAATAGAACAAACATTTTATTCACTACATACATTCTTAACTTTAACGTCTAAAGGAAAGCATACATAGTTAAGAAATTATTATTTATATTATAATATACTGGACTATATATAACAGGTCTGAAGCCTGCAACTATACAAATAAAATCTTTATTTGTATTACCAGTCTTAAAGTAACACTAACTGTAAATAGTTAAATTTAAGATATAAAATGATTTTTACTTATAAATGGTCATGCTTTTGTCCCTATCTGTTAAAGAGTACTCGTACTTTACATAAAGAAAGGCTAAATCATAAAGTTACCTATTTTTCTGCACTGTATTAAATTTTTAAAATATCCATGTATTTGGAGAAGTAAAAATTTAAATGGACATCCATATTTTTCCCTATTTAATACTATCTCATACTTGCACGTTTATTAAAAGATTTTCTACTTCTCTGATTTCATCTTTCCCATTCTTCAACTATGCAACACCAAATATTTTTAACTGAAGGTCAGGTGAATTGGGTAGCCAATCGAAGGTTATAACGTCGTCGTCTCTGTGGTCATCAATCCATTTTTAAACAATAGGACTAGTATAAATTGGGCAGGTTTTTTACACTAAGTACAAAAGGGTGATCATCATTTAAGATATCAACGTTCTGTTTACCAGCTAACCTACCTTCTATTTAATTATTTCACTTGGGTCAAAGGAGGACATTCACCTCTACATTACGACATTAATCTTTCGTTTTCTTTGTGATGATTGCTTGTTTATTTCCTTTTCTTTCTCGCCAGTAGAGATAAGGCCACTAACATTAAGTAGAAAACATTTTCTCATCACAAAATACAACAGTAGATGAAAATCGTTTCCTTGACCAACATACTCTCCTGCAAACTTTATTCTTTCCATCTGATTTCTCTGTCAGCAGCGGTTTCTGGGCTGATATACGTACAATATCGCTTTCACGCAGTAGTCAAATTACTGTCATGCTCACGGGGAAAATATAACTCTTGACTGACTTTCTTAGCTTTTTGTGAAAGGGGTTTCGTGAATATATTCTAAGACAAAAATAAGATACAGGGCTAGCTATGGATTATTATCCATAAACTACTGAAAACGAACCCCACAGTCATCCGAATTCAAATCATATATGGCAGTAGACGCCCAATTAAATCTATCTAATGGAATTCGAACCGGAAATTATTCTTACTTTTAATATTAAGTTGTGTGATTACAACAGAGTAATTACTGCATGATTTTTATGATTATTTATAGTTTTGAAACCTGACTTGTAAAAGTATATTATTCTCACGTAATATATCAACCTTTTGATCTAAGCCTGGTTGCGATGCTTCCTTCCAGTTCATAGCCTCCTTTCTATGAAACCCAAAATGTTCAACAACTTGTTCGTAGACGCTTCAGCCTGTAGCATGCCAATAAAAGCACCTCTCATACCTCGTGTTGTAGGATATTTATTGCTTATTCTCTCCATTTTCTTAAAATAAAATAAATAAATGGGGCTGCTCAACCTCCCTCGTTATGGATAAGGTCATATGACGGAAATTATAACCTTACTGTATCCATGAATTTAACTTAAGACTTTAGATGATATAAAAACCGTTGCATGAATTATATTGAAAGGAGAAGATTGTATTTTATAATATGATAATGACATGACTGAATAAGAGTAATGATAGCAAAGAGAAGATATTGAAATTATGGCGACATACTTTAATGACCTTGAATAGAAATATTATGCGCATAATTCGCCGTATTTGGTTCCATGCGACGTTTTTTGGTTTCCGAAGCTCAAACAAGCCCTGAAAGGACACCGATTCGATGATGTTGAGACCATTAAAATAAATTCAACGGAGCAGCCTTTGGCCATTCCGTAAAGTGCTTTCGAAAAATGTTTTCAACAGTGGACGGATCGTTGAGCAAAGTGTGTGACTTCGGAAGGAGCGTACTTTCAGAAAGATTAAGCCCCAAACCCTGTAAGTGCCATATTATGTCTATAATCTTATCAGTCCAGATACTTTTTGAACAAACCCCGTATGTCTTCATCTCTGATTTCCTTTTTTGGCCGATCTACGAGTATAACTGCGGTTGTAGATGGCCACTGTTCTTCTCCTAAAGCTATTAATAGTGGTGTTCGTCAAGGGCTCTGTCCTATCACCCACTCTTTTCCTTTTATTTATCAATGATCTCTTAAGTCACACTTCCTCTCCTATCCATTCCTATGCCGATGATTCCGCTCTTCACTTTTCCACCCGCTTCACAAAGCGTCCCTCTCAACAGTCATTCCATACTTTGCCAGGGACGGCTGTGGTGCACCTGACCTCTGATCTTTCTATTATTTCTGACTGGGGCAGAGAAAACCTTGTGACTTTCAGTGCCTCAGACACTCAGTTCTTTCATCTGACCGGATGGAATAAAAAACTTTTCGTTTCATCATTTCCCTTCCTCTTGCTGACTGTCTTCAATCCCTCTCTCTTCGCAGCATTTTTCCCTCACTCTCTCTTTACTACCGCTATTATAATGGAAACTGCTCTTCTGAACTCTCTAACTGCATGCTTCCTCCTTTTAGAGAACGCAGCACCAACTTTTGACAAATTCTCTTTCCTTTTCTGTCTAACTCTCTAATGCAGGGGTTGATCGGTATTCTCAATCTTTCATCTACTCAACTCGTCACCCTTGGAAAAATCTTCCTCAATCTATCTTTCCTCCTGCCTATGACCTCTAATCTTTCAAACGCAGTGTCCAGGCATCCCGAAAACCTTGACCTTGATTTTAGCGCCCTTCTTCCTCTATGGGGGCGTTTTAGCGGGAATTCGTTCTTGTACCCTCCTTCCTACATAAAAAATAGTGATTTTTTTTTATGTACAAAGGATGGGGCAATTAGTCCTTCTGCCCGGTGTGACGGTTACATGTGTTTCGATCGAAGTCCGAATAAAAGTGGTATTACAGTGCAGTAAAAATCCTGCAGTTAATCAGTTTTAAGCAGTGCCAGTATCAGAGTGAATATCTAGTGCACACAGTTGTTTTTTTCAAAAAGTAATGAAATTACGGCGTATGTCCAAAAAAGTAAATAAAACTAAGCGAATTAATCTGTACAGCGTTTTTCTGAGTGTATTTCTTTTGAAGGAAATTAGCTGCCCATCCATAGGCTGAAAAAGTTCCTACCATTATCCCCCAGTTATCCCCCGCGGCCACACTCCCGGACGCCAATCAGTGAGAATATCCAGCGCGCCGCATCCCCCATCCCCGGATTAACGGAGAAAACTTTCCCTCACTCAATTTGAGTCAATATCCCTCCCAATACAAAATTTCTCCCAATACCTTTATGAGTCAGCTTTGGTGCACCAACTTTACCTTCTATTAGTAACATGGAAATGGTAAATAAATTTCTACAACTCTGCGATTTCTGTAACAATGTAACAGATGAGACAAAGGCAATTAGATGTGATTTCTGCCAACTCCTTATCGATTTCAAATGCCTGGAATGGAAAGATGAAGAAATCTCTCTCATAACAGGTGCAAAGCAACTAAATGGAGTTAAGTATTTCTGCGAAAGCTGCATGACTGAAATAAACTCTTTTACAGTCTTTAAAGCAAAAAGAGACTATGAGGAGAAAACAAAAGAGGAATTTGTGAATGATGAACAGAGAAAAACAGAGAAAACAAAGAAAAAAGAAGTAAAAATAAAAAAGTACCGGCATACAACGAGAGCAAGAACATAAATGCAACAGATAATATAAAGGCAACAGAAACACTAAACCTAACACGAAAAGTTAAAACGAAGGACACTAGCACAAATAGTAAAAATCAACAGGCAATCACAAAAACAAACTGAAGTTCTCTCAGTAAGGAGCGGATACAACCATCAAAAACAAAGGCTCCGAGTAGAAATGGGAAAGGAATTATATGCAAATATTATGTAAAAGGTAATTGCAGATATAAGGGAGGACAGTGTGTGTATATGAACACCCCACTATGTGCAATTTCTGCTACAACAATGGTCACTGTAAATTCAGAGACAGCTGCAAATTCTATCACCCGGCCATTTGCAGGACCTACGTAAAATGTGGAACCTGCAAATACTGAAAAAAAAATGCTACTACCATCATCTCCCGACAAACTCACTCAAAGGACAATAGGAAACACGTGAAGTAACCTATGTACACAACTCGTGAACCAAATTTTTCAACATTGCAGACACAATACGGCTTCTAAGTTTCATACAGCACATGCATAAAACTTCCGCATAAGAAAAAGAGTATCGGTGTAACGTTGAAAAATGAGGTTGTTGAAAAATGAGGTACACCTCATTATTCAACGTTGAATAATGAGGTGCACCTCAATTTTTAACGTTGAAAATTTAAGTACAATGTTGAAAAATGAGATACTTCGTTGAAAATTGAGATGAAGTAGGCTATAATTTAAAATAGCCCCTCAGAGCTTGGCCGTTCAAGGTTCAGCTGGAATTCTGAACCCACTCAAAATAAATAAAACTAGCGGAGCGACCCAGCGTTGCCCTGGTGGAAGTTGAACGCTATATATATATATATATATATATATATATACTGTATATATATATATATATATATACTATATATATATATATATAATATATATATATATATACTGTATATATATATATGTATATTATAATATATATATATATTATATATATATATAATATAATATATATATATATATATATATATATATATATATCCGGTTAGGTTAATTGAATGCCGGTTAGGTCAAATGTACGCCCTTGACGATTGGTTAAGTCGTGATAATTTCGCTAAAACTAACGAAAATATCACGACTTAACCTAACCAATCGTCAAGGGCGTACAATTAACCTAACCGGGCGCATATATATATATATATATATATATGGGAATGAACTCAGAATGGTCCCCTGAGTTTTTTATGATACACACAGACCGTGCATGGAACAAGGAACTCTTCTGGGATAATTAAATCCACTATAGTCCGAATAAGTAATGGTAAATGACAAATACCATAGTTTTTCTTTTTCATGATGCTAGCCCAACGTGGGCAACGGGTCACTCGCAAAGAGATCCCATAAATATAGCTTCCTTCACCAGCTATCTGCAAAGCAGACAGGATCCAGCTTTGGGAGAAGGATCTAGGGTTTAAAGCAGCCTAGCCCTGCTACATTTAGAACCTCAATATAAGAAAAAGACTCGCTGTCTTCACGTCAAATTGAATACATCAAAGAAAAAGGGGTAACTATTATATTTTAGCCAAAAACCAAAACTTAAACCTCAACTGGCAGAATTGAGCGTCCACTTTTCAAGGCACATAATGGGCTAGCATCATGAAAAAGAAAAACTATGGTATTTGTCATTTACCATTACTTATTCGGACTATAGTGGATTTAATTATCCCAGAAGAGTTCCTTGTTCCATGCACGGTCTGTGTGTATCATATATATATATATATATATATATATATATATATATATATATATATATATATATATATATATAATATATATATCTATATAGCGTTCAACTTCCACCTGTGCAACGCCGGGTTGCTCCACCAGTTTTATTTATTTTGATTGGGTTCAGAATCCCAGCTGAGCCTTGAACGGCGAAGCTGTGAAGGGCTACTTTAGCTTATAGCCTACTTCAACTCAATTTTTAACGAAGTGTCTCATTTTTCAACAATGTACTTCATTTTTGAACGTTGAAAATTTAGGTGCACCTCATTATTCAACGTTCAATAATGAGGTGTACCTCATTTTTCAACGACCTCATTTTTCAATGTTACACCGGCGAACTAAGTTATTTGCAAAGATAACAATACCGGGGAAGTAATACAAGAACAACTGGAGAGTATCGATAGGGAAATACAAACCCTGATTAAGGGTCATACAGAGAAGTAAGAGGGAAAGGCGCTAGAAGTAATAAAGAAAACCCCAAATATTTCTATAGCTATGCGAAAAGGAAAACAAGAAAGCGCGCCACTATCGGGCCCATAAAGAAAGGAAATAATGAATTAACCGACGATCTACAAGCAATTTCTGAAACATTGATAGCCCAGTACGAATCAGTCTTCAGTACTCCAAAAAGTGACAAAGCGATACCTCACATGATGCATTCTTTGAAGAGAAATTACAAGGAGATTTTACCCCAGAAGATATAGCTCAAGCTATAGGACAAATGAAATGACATTCACAAATGGAACGCATTATTGATTAAAAGATGTAAAAAATGAACTAGGTACACCCTTATACTAGATATGGAGAAGATCACTAGACAGTGGGATCGAGTATCTTGAAAAGAGCACATATTATCCCTATATATAAAGGAGGGAATAGATCTCAAAACAAAGAACTATAGACCAGTGTCACTGACGTCCCATCTCATCAAAGTATTTGAAAGAATAGTTAGAGAGAAAATCTATGACTTCTTGGAAACACTGAAAAGAATCAGCGAAAATCAGCACAGATTCCGATTAGGAAGATCATGCCCATCACAAATTATAGAGCACTATAACAATATCCTTGATGCACTGGAAGGCAATGAAAACTACGATGTCATATACACTGATTATGCTAAAGCGTTCGACAAATGTGATCATTGTATAATAGCACAGAAAATGAAACATATGGAAATAACAGGCAAAGTGGGAAAATGGATCTACAATTTCCTCAGAGAACATGTACAAGTCGTAAAAATTCAAGGTATATCATCTTCAGAATCGGAAGTACGCAGTTCAGTACCACAAGTTGTGCCCAACTCCTATTCATCATTATGCTAACAGACAGACAATGAAGTAACCAGCAACAGTATAATAACATCCTTTGCAGACGATACAAAGATCAGCAGAAAAATCAGCAATGCAAAAGAGGTGAAGGCCTTGCAGAGGGACAAGAACAGAATATACAAATGGTCAGAAGACAAAAACATGACATTTAACACCGAGAAATATCTTGAGATATGATAGAAATGAAGAACTTAAACAGACAGCATATTATGCCCCAGAGAGACAAGAAATTCAGAGAAGCAAGAAAGCAATAGATTTAGGGTTATAATGACCGATGATGCATAATTCGAGACACAAAATCAGATAGCGACAAACAAAACAAAAAGAGTCGGGGGACAGGTATTAAGAACCTTTAAAAGAAGGGACAAAAAAATAATGACTCCTCTGCTGAAAACACTGATCATACCAAAACCTTGAATACTGCTCAGTCTTGACGTCCCCATATAAAAAGAAAGAAATTAATAAACTAGAAGAAACGTAGAGACATTTCACAGCCAAGATTGATGGCTGCAAAGAACTCAACTACTGGGAAAGACTACGTAAACTAAATCTGTACTTCCTGGAAAGAAGAAGAGAAAGGTACACCATAATTTACATATGGAAAATTATCGAAAAACTGCACCAAACCTCAAATTAAACCCAATTACCATCCAAACAACACTGGAAAATACGAAAGACAGAATGTGTAGTGTTCCCAAATTAAAGGCCCGAGGGGACCTCTTCAACACTGAAAAAATAGCTTCATTGTCAGTGGGCCAAGAATTTTTAACCAGCTTCCAAAGGACCTCAGGAACGTGACAGGAGTCAAAGTTGAAATCTTCAAGAGAAGCCTAGATGCTTCGCTCAGGACGGTACCAGATGAGCCGGGTGTACCCATCTCTCCATCTCTTGCGCGATGGACAGCGCAAGAGAGCAACTCGCTTCTCCACCAAGCCAGTCCTAGAGGCGGAGCCACCAGCTTAACCTTTGTGTGAAGAGAAACCAATGCACGGAACTGCTACGAGGTTACGAGAATTACCATGACAGTGGAATATAATTTGAATTTATCAGAACTGAAGTGACAGTGAATAAGAGAAAATTGCAATGACCGCTGTAACATTCCGACAGTGCGCTCGCCTAACAGGAGAGAAATGAGTACTGTCCTTGCAATGACCATGCTGCAGGAGAGATGCTTGTTTCCACAGGAACCGCTTCTGACCAAAAATGTTAGCATTCCTTCATCAGTATGGTTTCGGAAGAAGCAGTATTCATTTCTCGTGTGTCAGATGGGAACACTATCGAACTACAGTATAGTTACAGGCAGTTTGAATCTGAGAATGTATTTATGTTTTATTAAAGGAACTGTAAAAGATTTGTGTGTGTGTGTGTATATATATATATATATATATATATATATATATACACTGTATAATGTATGTGTGTATATATATATATATACACACACTGTATAATGTATGTATATATATATATATATATATATAATATATATATATATACATATATATACTGTGTGTATATATAAAAACCTTTGGTAAAACCTTTGGTTAGCTTCCGCCCGAATTGTTCATTCTGACGAAGGTTAAGCTTTTCACTCCACCTTAGACCTGCAGTTTAACGTGGAATCCGAACCACGCCCCATCAGCAGCCGTGGCCGGTCGATTCGCCGACAGACATTTTGGCGACGGACGTTTCGCCGAATGGACGATTCGCCGAATGGACGATTCGCCGAATGGACTGTCATTAATAAAAAAAACAAATATAATTTAAATACGAAAATTAGTTGTTAACTTTTATAATTTAAGTCTTGCGTTTGTGCCTTTATAGTTTAAGCTATTCTGAAACTTTTGTTCGTTTGTTGCCTTTTTTAAATCTTAGTAACTTATGTCTTAGGTTTTCGCACTTAAAATTGCAGTCATCCTGGAACTTTTACATTGTTCACTGTTCAGTAACCCACAATGCCTCTTTAATTTATTGATTCAAAGAAAGGCCATAAAAAGTTAGTACACCCTTGACGATTGGTTAGGTTAAGTCATGATATTTTCGTTAGTTTACTGTTAAAACATACGAAAATATCACGACTTAACCTAACCCATCGTCATTTTTTTTAAATAATATTAGTAAGTGTTTCTCTAGACAAATTGTATCTGTAGACAAATTATTGTAGTTAAATTGTATCTTTAGACTAATTGTTGTAGATAAATTGTTGTTGACAAATTGTATCTTTTGACAAATTGTTGTAGACAAATTCGCCCGACACCATCAAAGTGAATTCCATGGTCTAAAACGAAAGTTTTAAATTATACAATATACACCGAGAAAGATTATATATATATATATATATATATATATATATAAATTTTATATAGTATTATCGATATAAATTTATTTAAAAAGGTATCTATGTTTTTACGTCAAGCGTCTATAACTGTCAATTTAACATAATTTAATATTTTAACAAAATAATTCAATAACATTTAATAATAACCTTTAATAACATGTGTGTGTGTTTTGTCATAGAAATATTAATGACAGTCCGTTCGGCGAAACGTCCGTCGGCGAATCGACCGGGTACCATATATATATATATAATAAACAGGAACACCAGAGAAAAAATAAACATCCTTCAAGGTTTAATAGTACCAACGTTTCGGAATGCACTAATTCCATCTTCAGGGCTAAAACAATAGGTGCTCTTCCAATACGTGCTCTACCGTAAAATGTACATTCCAATATGTGCTAACTAACGAAAATATCACGACCTAACCTAACCAATCGTTAGGTCAATTGTACGCCCTTGACGATTGGTTAGGTTAGGTCGTGATATTTTCGTTAGTTAGCACATATTGGAATGTAAATTTTACGGTAGAGCACGTATTGGAAGAGCACCAAACAATAAAATGCCAAATCACATACGAAATACAAATTGCTTAATAACAATTTAAAATGAATTAAAAATTATAAAAAGCAGCTAAGAAAATGTAAAACATTAAAACTAAAAGGTAAATAAATGTGAAGTTAAAAAGTTACAATTATAAAAAGTAGCTAGGAAAATATAAAAGCATTAAAACTGAAAGGTAAACAAATAAAATAAATTAGTACCTTAACCAAAACATAACAGATCTACCGATGATTCATCAGAATTTAGGTCTGGTTTTAATTTATAAAAAAAGATTCCATAATTTTGAGCGTGAAATTGGGTGGTTATTGTTGTCCGAGTGGTTACGTATGAGAGAATTAGGTGGTTTGCCAAGAGGTAAATTTGTACGGACCGATTTACCGAGATTTTCGTAAATACGGGATATTAAATGCCTTTTAGTTTTACCTATATATGACCCCATACAGTGGTCACACTTGTATTGGTAAACTATGGATGACTTAAGAAGTGTAGGAATAACATTCTTGCATTTAAATAAATGATAAATCGATTTAGACGGGGTGAATATAATTTTTATACATAGTTGTGGGTAGAATTCCTTGAGCAATTTTAAAAGTTTGTTTTTAATGTTAAAACTTGAGGTTCCCATATAAGGCAAAGTGATATACAGGATATCTTTGGGGACTGCAAATAAGTCTCTAGTTGTGGGGTTTATTAGTCTATTTAAGGTTCTGCCTATTGTAGTCTCCACCAGTCTAGAAGGGAAATTATTCTTGGTAAGGAGTTTTCAGATGAAATCTAGTTCATCGTGTAGTTTAAAGTAATCTGAACAGATATTGAAAGCTCTGTTAGTCAGAATCGAAATTAAATTTCGTTTGAAACCTAAAGGGATAAAGGAAGAAAAGTTCGTAGTAAGATTGGTGAATGTTGGCTTTCGGTAAAAGGAAGTTTCAAAAGAGGAATTAGTTTTTATTATCTTAATGTCCAAAAAGGACAGAGAGCTATTAGATTCAGCTTCTGAAGTAAATTCAATATTAGGGTGCTTAGAATTAAGGTAATTACGAAACAAAGGGATATGGTCTGGTGATTTGAACAGGAGAAAAGTGTCATCAATATATCTTCTATAAAAAACCGGTTTGAAGTTGGAAGGACACTCATTCAGCCAGTATCAGTATTATTAAAAAGATTGTCAATACATATATCGATAGTTTCTGCAACAGGCACATTGGTAAATAAAGATTTTACATCGAAGCTAGCCATGATGTAAGAATTATTATTTAATGAGGTAATTTCTCTAACGAAAGAAAAAGAATCCCGTACTGTATACAAATTATAAGTTATAGGTGATAGTATGGGAACCAAGAATTTTGAAAGGTTATAACTAAAAGTTCCTAGGGATCTTAATCAGTCTACTTGTAATTTTAATTCTCTGTTGTCTGGTTTAGATTCAACACATCTTTTGAACGTCATTCAGACGGGCAATTTGAAATGTATTGCAAGGGTGAATTTTGTTCAGAACAGGAAACTCCAAAAATTAGGATATAATACGATTAATAATCTAGCAGCTAATGAGCTCATCTTTAATTATTCTTCTAAAGTTCTCAGTGATATTAAAAAATCTGCCCTTTGTAAAGGTCAAATTCTCCCTTACTCCAAAGAAGCTTAATTTTTATGATCATTTCCTCAACTTTGAGTTATTTTTTAAGGACCTTTTTAAACATTCATTCTTTGACCCACATAGTAAAGGTTTTAACTTTTTATCTAATAATTTACGTAATTTAGTTTTTACTTCATTTTATGCTTTTAACCCTTATGGCAATAGACCTAATATGGAGGCGGAAGAGTTTCAAAGTCCAAGAAATCTGTCTTCGGACAAGTCATTGGTGGTTACAAGACCAGACAAAGGTAATGGCGTTGTTCTTTGGACAGGAATGTTTATGTCGATAAAATGTTAGATATTTTAAGTGATGCAACTAGATTTGCTAAAGTAAATGGTGACATTTTTGCTTTAATTTTAAAACAGGAAGATAAAATCAATAGGTATCTTAGAAAACTTAAATCTAATAATATAATCTCGAACAAAGTTTTTTCTAAATTATTTGTTTCTGGATCCAGCCCAGGTATTATGTATGGACTCCCTAATATACACAAACCTAATTGTCCACTTAGGCCAATTTTATCGGCACTAGGAACTTTTAGTTATAACCTTTCAAAATTCTTGGTTCCCATACTATCACTTATAACTTATAATTTGTATGTATACAGTACGGGATTCTTTTTCTTTCGTTAGAGAAATTACCTCTTTAAATAATAATTCTTACATCATGGCTAGCTTCGATGTAAAATCTTTATTTACCAATGTGCCTGTTGCAGAAACTATCGATATATGTATTGACAATCTTTTTAATAATACTGATACTGTGCAGGGTTTTAATAGAGGTAAAAATGAAAGAACTTCTAAAATTTTCCGTGGAAGACCTTATATTTATATTCAACGGTGAATATTTTAAACAGACTGAAGGTATTCAAATGGGTCTGCTTCTTGGTCCCACCTTAGCTAACACGTTTCTTTGTCATCATGAAGTCAAATGGCTGAATGAGTGTCCTTCCAACTCCAAACCGGTTTTTTATAGAAGATATATTGATTAGCGTGTAGCGTCATGAGCGATCTGGAGGCACATTTCAGGTTTTGTACAATCAACCTTGCTGATTTCAGAAAATCAGCAACAAGCAGAACACCTCCTTTTTCGCATGTTAAAATTACAAAATTCTTGTTAATTACGGTTGGCAACACTGACTGACATGGTACTTCTGGCAGCTTTCTAATTATTCTCAGTGAGTCTTCCCCTGAAATTTCTTAGTTCTACGCTAGCTCGCTTGAGAGAAACAAGTGTTTTTACTGTGGATGGGGTGTTCAAAAACCCCAAGGTACTAACGAAAGGTGCGTCTTGTGCTATATACATTACACACATTTCTTTGTTTTGTTGTGTTTTACATTGTTTATAAGTTTGTTATATGTCTTAGGGTATATATATATATACCTATGGATATTTATATACATAATATATATGTGTATGTGCAGTATATTTATATATATATATATTGGTAAACTTATTGTTTACAAATAAACCAAGCCTTATATATATATACTCATAATCATATATATTTTTTATTTATACGTTTGTGTTTTTGTTTCAGTGTTCATGTGTGATACTTGTTGAGTTTTGCTGGTACAATGAACACGCAAAGAACACGGGGATCTGCCAGCCACATTGTCTGGTTCTCCACTATCAGAGCTTCCTCTGTCTGAACTTCCAACCCGTATACAAGTTGCAAGGCATTTCCTCTTCTTGAAGGAGAACAAGGACACCAGCAACAGGAAGATTCTTCCGGAGGTATGACAAACCTTTGGAATCGTGCTAACATTCCATCACAGCCAATCAAGAATATGAAGACCAAGCTGCTCCGATTGATGAAAAAAGGCTCACAAGCATCGAAGCAAGGCAAGCAGGCCACAAAAACCAAGAAGTTCGAGGAAAGCCTGAATCAATTGTTTGACATAGCTATCTGCCAATGCGATGATCTGTCTGCATGCCACTGTGAAAAAGAAATGAAAGTTTCACGACGAGAGCATGCCTTTCTGATCGACCAGAGAACCACGCGGATCATGCAGATCAGTCGGGTGGATACGAATGTGACTCAGATGATGGAGAGAAGGAAGTCAAGAGAGGATCGGATGCAAGAAAGACAAGAAGAGAATAGAAGAAAAAAGGAACAGCAAGAGGTAGCATCCTCTGCAGATGTGGTCGAATCAGACTCAAGCAGAAGCAGACTCCAATGGTGAAAGTGTTGGTGATGAGTGGATGGGTGATAGTGCCCAGGAGGACAGGAACATCACACCGATTCCCACTGTTGCTTTGGAAGCTGACCGGTATGGTGTATCGAACAGGGCTGCTGCAGCTATCAGCACTGCAACATTGGTTGACCATGGCATCATTAGTTCTGATGATCAGATAAACGTAATTGACCACCACAAAGTATGGAGAGCATGGCAGAAGGTACGGAGGGATCTGAAAGAAGCAGTAACTTACCACGATGTGGAAGTCACTGCTTTATTTTTTGATGGGCGGAAAGACATGACACTTGTCAAAGAGAAAAAGGAGAACAAATGGTACAGCACAAAGAAAGTTGAGGACCACTATGTGCTGGTTGGAGAGCCTGGAACCTTCTATCTAAGCCATCTGACACTGGAACGAGGAACTGGCACTGTCATTGCGGATGGACTTCAAAATGCGATTGAAGAAATGGGTATTGCAGACAAGATAATTGTAGTGGGAGCCGACAGCACAGCCACAAACACAGGGCACAGAAGTGGAGCAATACACCTGCTAGAGTGCCGCCTGGGTCGCCCTTTGCACTGGTTCATCTGTCGTCTGCATTTAAATGAACTCCCACTGCGCCACTTGTGCAAGGAACTCATCGGCCCAACAGAATCTACAACTCAATGGAAAGGACCAATTGGCAAAGCTTTGGCCACATGTGAAAGTTTGCCACTTTCTTCTAGAGGAATTCAATGTATTGCTGATAGCCACACTCTCCCGGATGTTGACCTCACTGAATTGAGTCTTGACCAAGCCTACCTCTACAGAATGATGAAAGCGATAAGGACTGGTGTCATTAATGAAGATCTTCTACGAGAGAAGCCTGGACCAATCTCCCATGCAAGATGGGTTACAACTGCCAGCAGAATTTGTCGGCTATATGTAGCGATGGCGCAGCCAAGTGATGAACTGTATTCACTCTCACAGTTTGTCGTGTGCCACTATGGACCCATGTGGTTTAGCATCAAGTGCCATCCAAGGTGCACACATGGCCCAAAACATTTCTTGGAGCAAATCAAGCTGCTACGATTACTGCCACCAGCTAGCAAGACTGTCACATGGCCTGTGATCCAAAGAAATGCATATTGGGCTCACCCTGAAAATGTTCTACTGGCAATGCTTGCAGATGCAGATCAAGCAAACCGGAAATTGGCCATCGATGTAATCAAGACCATTCGACGAGCTCCCAAACCTGCTCAACAGCAAGTCAGAGAGTTTCGGCCACCAAAGATCAAACAAAGTGCTCAGAATTTGAAAGATTTACTTCCACCAGTGGAGGAGTGCACAATGGAACCACCACTCACGAAGCAGTTCTCTGTCGAACAACTCGATAAGATCACTGAAGAGCCCCTTGTTGTCCGGATACCATGTCACTCCCAAGGTGTAGAACGCTGTGTTAGGATGGTAACTGAAGCGTCTGGGGCAGTGTATGAAAAGGATTCAAGAGATGGTTACATTAGAGCAGTACTTAAATCCCGTGACTTTATGCCGTCATTCAAAACTAAACAATATTTTAATGTATCATTTACTAAATAAAACTATCTAGTCTACCTACCTACCTACCTACAATGTATATGTTTATTCCAAAAATAAATTTTTCTACTTTTCCTGAAAAGCAGTTCATTGTAAGGGGTCAAATGATAGCTCAAACCCTAGGAAAGCGTGTCCAAAAATTATGGATAACTAGCAATTTTCACGATTTTCACATGCGAAAAAGGTGTTGTTGCACTTGTTACAAAAAATTCTGTTTTCATTTTTGAATTTAGGGAGGTCAATTGTACAAAACCTGAAATGTGCCTCTTGATCCGTTACACTTTGCCCAGTGACGCTACACGCTAATATTGATGACATTTTACTCCTGTTCAAATCACCAGACCATATCCCTTTGTTTCGTAATTACCTTAATTCTAAGCACCCTAATATTGAATTTACTTCAGAAGCTGAATCTAATAGCTCTCTGTCCTTTTTGGACATTAAGATAATAAAAACTAATTCCTCTTTTGAAACTTCCGTTTACCGAAAGCCAACATTCACCAATCTTACTACGAACTTTTCTTCCTTTATCCCATTAGGTTTCAAACGAAATTTAATTTCGATTCTGACTAACAGACCTTTCAATATCTGTTCAGATTACTTTAAACTACACGATGAACTAGATTTCATCTGAAAATTCCTTACCAAGAATAATTTCCCTTCTAGACTGGTGGAGACTACGATAGGCAGAACCTTAAATAGACTAATAAACCCCACAACTAGAGACTTAATTACAGTCCCCAAAGATATCCTGTATTTCACTTTGCCTTATATGGGAACCTCAAGTTTTAACATTAGAAACAAACTTTTAAAATTGTTCAAGGAATTCTACCCACAACTATGTATAAAAATTATATTCACCCCGTCTAAATCGATTTATCATTATTTAAATGCAAGAATGTTATTCCTACACTTCTTAAGTCATCCATAGTTTACCAATACAAGTGTGACCACTGTATGGGGTCATATATAGGTAAAACTAAAAGGCATTTAAAATCTCGTATTTACGAACATCTCGGTAAATCGGTCCGTACAAATTTACCTCTTGGCAAACCACCTAATTCTCTCATACGTAACCACTCGCACAACAATAATCACCCAATTTCACAATCTAATTTCGCCGTACTTGCTGCCGGAAGTTCTCACCTTAAGTTCAAAATTATGGAATCTTTGTTTATTTATAAATTAAAACCAGACCTAAATTCTGATGAATCATCGGTAGATCTGCTATGTTTTGGTTAAGGTACTAATTTATTTTATTTGTTTACCTTTCAGTTTTAATGCTTTTATATTTTCTTAGCTACTTTTTATAATTGTAACTTTTTAACTTCACATTTATTTACCTTTTTGTTTTAATGTTTTACATTTTCTTAGCCACTTTTTATCATTTTTAACTTTATTTTAAATTGTTATTAAACAATTTGTATTTTTTGTGATTTGGCATTTTATTGTTTTAGCCCTGAAGATGGAATTAGTGCATTCCGAAACGTTGGTACTATTAAACCTTGAAGGATTATTTTTTCTCTGGTGTTCCTGTTTATTATTAAACTGCGTTTTCCACGCCATCAATGAATAGCCTATATATATATATATATATATATATATATATATATATATATATATATATATCGTTCTTCGTACAAGACAATGAAAACGGACGCGCAGAAATTTTATAGACTTAAGGTAACGAAGAATAATCAGTTACCATGGAAACTATTATATACGTTTTGAAGAAACCACTTATGTGGAAACGAATTTTAAGAAAGAGTGCATAGACTGTGACAGTTATTGTTTTTAAGATTAAAAGCATTGGCTGGTTATATAATGTACATGCTTCCGGAAATACTATTTCATATACATATGAATGGTTTTCTTCAAAACACATATATAATGGTTTCCATGGTAACTGGGCGTCGACGGTGAAGAAATTTTGCTGCATCTCTCATTCATGGTTTTTGATGTGCGTACATGAAATACGACTTCAAAAGAAGAATACATTTCTTGGTTTCGAGATTCGGCAGAAAGGACTATAATCATCTCAAGAATCAGCTACCACCTTTTTCGTTACTTAAAGAAGCCAGTTGTGGTTCTGCGAAACATTGATGTTTATGATAAATATGTGACTTCCTTTGTATTGGTTTTATCGTTCTCACAGCCTTCTCATCAGTTCATGTTAACATAGTTTAAGCACAATAGTTATCCTCAAGCACGGGTTAATTAATGGTTTAGGCTAAAAAAGAGCTGCATGGGACAAACGTAGCACCAAAATACAGGGTGTCCCAAAAAAAACTATATACTCTTTATAGCATCATATATTTTATAATTTAAAAAAACCAAACTATATTGTTATAGCAATTGCCAATGAAAGGTAAATTAGTAATCTAAGTGATCAAAATGTTATAGCGAGTTGTTTGCATATAAAATTTAATTAACTACCCCAAGTGCTCAAAATGTTCTCAGGCGGCATGAATACACTTTTGAATGCGTCGACTAAGCCTGGCCTTGTTTTATCAAAGGCCTTGTAATGGCGAAGCCTATGGACCGAACGTAGTCTAGTCACTCACTAGCTTGCTTCGGACTTAGCCTACGCACTCATTCCACGATACAAACTCTACAGCATTCAACTTTATTCAGTTCAGCAAAAGAACCCATGTTGCGTAAACGTTTGACACTGGAGCAACGAAAAAGTGTTCTGAAATGGTATTGGAAATTTGAGAATGTGTCCGAAGTCCAGCGGCAATGGATCCGAGAATTTGGTACAAAGCCACCGACACGTCTCGCCATTACAAGCATCCGTGACAAGTTTGAGGCAGAGGGATCTGCTCAAGATATGCACAAGCGAAGATCTGGACGACGCAAATCAAGTGCGAGTGATGAAAACTCCGTTTTAGTGTTGCAAAAATTTAATCGATCACCACAGAAATCAGTTAGGCAATGCACCCGTGAGACCGGAATCAGCAGATCAGGTGTTCACCGGATTTTAAAGTCGGCAAAATGGAAAAGCTACATTCCAAGTCTGTTACACGCCATGACTGAAGATGACCCTGATCGCAGACTCGAATTTTGTGAATGGTTTCAGTCAATGGAAGCTGAAGACGTACAGTTTGCCAACAAAATCGTGTGGTTGACGAAGCTACCTTCAAGCTGAATGGCACAGTAAATCGACACAACTGCAGGTACTGGTCACTTGATAATCCACACGTTTATGTGGATAAACATGTTAATTTACCAGGATTAACAGCATGGTGTGGTTCATCATCCAGGAGTTTGGTTGGACCATTTTTCTTTAATGGGACAGTTACCGGTGCCGCATATCTCGACATGCTGCGGACAGAAATTATACCTGCAGTTCGGAAGTTGTTTGGAAACGACGACTTTTACTTTCAACAAGATGGAGCCCCCCCTCATTATCATTGTGATGTCAGAAGGTACCTCGATGAAACGTTGCCTAACCGTTGGATAGGACGAAGAGGAAGCGTTGAGTATCCTCCACGTTCACGGACTTGACTCCACTTGATTTTTACTTGTGGGGCTACCTGAAGGATGCAGTTTATGGTACAAGACCTGCAACACTCGAACACCTTAAGGATGCAATTAGGGAAAAGTGCGGGACCATCACAGCATCCACATTAGTCCATGTCTGCGAATCAGTTAGTCGACGCATTCAAAAGTGCATTCATGCCGCCGGAGAACATTCTGAGCACTTGGCGTAGTTAATTAAATTTTATATGCAAACAACTCGCTATAACATTTTGATCACTTAGATTACTAATTTACCTTTCATTGGCAATTGCTATAACAATATATTGTTTGGTTTTTTTTTAAATTATAAAATATATGATGCTATAAAGAGTATATAGGTTTTTTTTGGGACACCCTATATTCACTGAACATTTTAAAAAAACGCACAAAATGTTAAAATGTAGACGTTCAATAAAAATGCCTCAGGATATGGTATGCACATTGCACAATGGCCAGTTTGCAGCGATACGAGTTATCGTGGCATGACAGGTCAGTGACCTTAACTGTAATGGCTTCATATATAGAAATATTTTGTTTCAAATGCATTTTTTAATTATACAATTAAGAACTAACATCCAGGACCCCGATTTTCCCCCAGGGATTGGGAGAGGGTGAACTCCTTTGGACAGTTACAAAGTAAGTGTTTGGCTTATCTCCACCCGAGGAGGCAACGAGAGTCGAACTTGGTACCTTTCGTATCCTGAGTCTAATCCTTAATAGCTACCGACCGAGAAAGCTTTGGGTTTATATTAATAATAATAATAATAATAATAATAAATCAATAAAATCTGGCGAAGCAAAATAAATAATCAAGAATACTAAAATAATATATACTCGTATAGTGCTATATATTTTAATATTCTTGATTATTTATTTTGCTTCGTCTTATTCTTTGTCTCGAAAAAGTTTTCCGAACTAAAAAAAAGGCAGAAACTTAAAACTTGTTATGAAATTTCTTTGAAATTCAATATATGATTATAGAGTGAAAATTTCTTTGGGTTAAAATTTCCGTCGCTGAAAAAAAAAAAAAAAAAAAAAGAGTAAGAAATTATAAGAAAAGAAATCCTTCTATTTATGTGGCACGGAGCCCTTCCTCTCTCGTTTTTATTTTAATTTTTTTTAAATAAAGTGTAAGAATTTTAAGTAATATATAATAGCTGTCTCTCTTTTACTTATATGTGTGTAGAAAATGGCAAATTTTTTGTGTAAATGCAGGTGAGTTCGGTGTTGTGTTAGTAAGTATATGAAAAACCTAAATTTTAAGAGACTGAGAGCATATGTAAAGTAGTATGTGCATTGTGAAAAGTGAAGTCGGTTGGAATCGAAGGAATATACCTTCCATGATTAAATCTGGAGGAAAAATGGTGTAGAGAAGACAAGAAAAAGGACTATGAGTGTTTAGCCGAGGGAATGCTGAATTGAGACCTACTGTAATTATTCCTCACTTTCACATTAGAGTGAACGGGCGATTCACTCAAAAAACTCTCTATTTAATTTTAACAAAATATTGTTTTGGATTTTGCACAAAACAAATTACTGTATTCAAAATTATGAGGCTTACTTTTGTTAAAAATGAACTAAATAAAAGATGTTATAATAAATTTCGTTTAGATTAAACACACATAAAATTATATTCGTACATAAACAAACATACAAATAATCTTTATTTGGAAAGAATACATTACATAAGGTATGCATCTCATCCATATAAATTTACAGAATGTTGGCATTAACGTTTAATTTTGTATTTTAATGGCAAGCAGTCTAATCAGAACATTCTTGTCTGAATATCTTTGAGAATCACTTCAGTTTTTACAATAGGAAATAAGAAAATAAATAGAAATAAGAGAAAGTAAAATAAGTTGCGTTTTAATTAATTTCTCTCATTACGAATGAAAAATGAGATAATTTTGGAAACAATAGAAAAAGAAAGAAGTGGTAAACAATACGTGATGAAATACCAATTAATAATTAATTTCTATTATTACGAATAAAACATGAGATTCTTAATCAAAGCAATAGAAATGTTGATAAATGAGACGGGATATATATACGGCGTAATATAACAAACTTTCAAAATCTAATTTATATAACTTTGATTGCACCCGATTTAAGACTGTGAATTGCATATATAATAGGCCTCTGTTTAAACATATACACAGTGTATATTATATGCAACTTCGATGTTGTGCATTAATAGGAATTAGTAAAGTGATGCTTTAGTGACTTGCAAAACGAAACTAATGATGAGGTTTGTCTGACATTTATAGGTATAGAGTTCCATATATCTGCTCCTTTCCGGGAGAGAGCATTTCCTGCAATTTGGATTAAATAATATGGTTTGTATATGAAATCATTGGGAAGCCTTGCATTATGAATATGGTTGGTCTGAATGGGTGAAGTGTAGTTTCTATTAGTAACTTTGCACATACTGATACCGATAATTAGTTTATACAAGTAATTTAGTTTCAGAATATTTAAATCCCTGAACATTGCAGAGTTATGAGTTTGTCTGTTATCAGTGTTTGAGAGAATTAGCAAGCATTTTTTATGGATTACTTCTAGTGGATATCTCCTACAAATCTTTGTACTATCCGATGCTGTAATTCCATACTGTAAGTGTGGATGAATAAATGATTAATACAGTATAAGTGTAAGGAGAACATTTTGGGGAATTGTCTTTTGAGTTTGAATATTATGTAGAGAAATCTAGGGATTTTTGATTTGCTATGTTGTGTGTGGCTTTTGAAATTAAATTTGATGCCAAGAACTAATTTAATTTGCTTTTGCAAGAGAAGTATTTCCAATTATATTAATGGAGTGTGCGCGATTACAAGTTTTCAACTACAATCATATATGGTGATTTTGTCAAAGTTCAGTAAAAGCTTATTTGCACACATCTATTTATAGACATGTTCAAATTGCCTGTTCATTTCATTTACTAGGGAGTTGATATTGTAGTGTGTAGGAGTGAATGTTTTGCCGTCTGCGTACTGAATAGAGTTTAATATTTTTGAGCGATAAAAATCATTTACATGCATTAAGAAAAGTAAAGATCCAAGGAGAGATCCTTCTAGAACCCTACTTTCAAATACAGCATATTCTGATGAAATGTCTTTTACTTTAACATAGTGGTGACGATTAGAGAGATATGACTTAAACCAATTTAGCATATTTCTTTATGCCAAAGGCGTTTAATATATCTAGTAAGATATCATGTGAGATAGGGCGAGGAAAATTAAGATTGTGGTGTTTTTTTATAGTTTAGGCGTTTATAGGTATTTTCTAATGGCATGCTAGCGTCTTCTGTGGTGTGAGGCCTTCTCTAAATCAGAACTGTTTTTGCTAGGACGTTGAATTTGATTAAGAATTTGATTAGTCTATTTTATACGATGTTTTTCAAATACTTTATTTAAGGTTGGTAATATGGACATTCGCCGGTAATTGGATGGAGAATCAGGGCTGCCTGATTTCGTACTGGACAAACCCTGCCTATCTTCAGATAATTAGGGAATACACCTTGGACTATTGACTCATTCAAAGTCTTGCGATTGGAGTTGCTATTTCATATGATATTAGTTCATATATTTTCACTGCAATTGAACCGATAGGTGCGTTTCTATTTTTTTTAGGTTTTTCAATGTGGCTGAGGTTTCGTTTAGTGGAATTGGTTCAAAAAAGAATGTATTTGTTGTGAGTTGTGACATATATTGTTGGTAGTGACTGCCTGAATCTGGAATGATGCTGCCATGTTGCTTCCTATTCTTGAAAAGAAATTGTTTAATAAATTAGCCATATCTTTGGGAACACTGTAGGAAATTCCATTTTGTGACAGCGAAGATACGGGATTTGTCTTTTCATTTTAGGTGTTAACTAAAACCTTTAACTCTTTAACGCCGAACGGTTTGTAGGGTTAAGTCTAAATGCGTGCATGCATTTGAAACGGTATGCATTCGACCCATTCAGCGGTAGACGGTTAAAGTAGCCGACAGTCCTTTACGATAAAAAAATTTTGTTCGTTGATTTTTTAACAATAATGGTCCGCTTTTGCGGTTTTTATGAGTGAATTACACAATAACAACTTTTTTGTTGGTTCATTGATAATATAAATTTCCATAATTTATAGAGGTTTACGGCTTATGCTTACAATGAAGACTGGAGTGATCCACTGATTGCTACAATCATTTTTTGACAAGTTTTGATTTGATAGGAAAAATGGCATGAAATATATCCATTAGTGTGCTTAAGAATGTTCGAAATTTTGTTTCTATGTCACTGTTACTTTAAGTTATTCCCGACCAGTCAAAATTTGATACTTCTCTGATAAATTGAAATTTATCATTTTAGTTGTAGGGTCTATAGTCAATTTTTATTTTTTCCTGTGTTTGTAAATGATTAATTAGCAGCGTGTATGGTCCCGTAATATGTAATAAAAATATACCTGACATACAGTCTGGGGAAGACCGCACCCAAATTTGGTCTAATAAAGTGGAGTTTTATATGGTATTATGTGATTATAAGTTAAAGTTTTATCTATGCTTGCAATAAATGGTGGCAAGTTACCGTTTGGTGGCCGGTAGATGCTAAATATTGAATAGGAGATGTTTATATACACCTCAACTGCTAGTGTTTCAGAATGCTCATTTATGTTTGTTAATTGTTCGATACGTTTACTTTTATTATTGGAAAATGAGTGAATTTTTTCGAGTGTAAAAGAAAGGCTTCGGACAAACGATTAATTTATTAATTAATTGAATTTCCCTCGAATTAATCATTTTCAAATTTCGGACATGAAATCAAATAAATATAACCATATATGCCTTTATTCTAAACCAAATTTATTTTGAAGTAATACAATTTATTTAGTTAAAAAAAAAAGTTTGCCTCATAATTTTGAACACGGTACTTTTTTAGTCTAAAATCGAAATAAATTTTTTGTTTAAATTAAATATAAAAAGTTGTGCGAGTGTACGTACTGTCAGAAATTTAAATATCTGAAATGTGTCACTGATGAAAAAAGTGTATTCTCGTTAGGAATGAATCAGAAATTCAAAAAAATAAAGTGAGGAAAGAAACGCAGTAAATTCTCTCATTTTAAACAAATATTTCAGTGTCCTTCGAGTATGAAAGCAGCAAAATGAGAATAAAAGAACGAACGTGGTGTGATATTCATCTCAGGATGGATATGAAATCGGAGGAGAGAATATGAATGTAGTATTCTTTGGGTATAAAATTGCGGGAGAAATCGTATAACACGGTATGTTAGCGAATAAAAACCCTTAGAAGTACTTAAATAATTCGTAAATGTAATGATATGATTAGAGAGTACGCAAATAAGAGCAGATATAGTAGTACTGTCTCAGGATTTATAGAGAAAATATAAATGGATGGAAGCGGCTTATGATTTTGTGAGAGAATGGAAAGTTTTTATCACGAACGCTGCGTCCCAAGAGATACTCTTTTTTTTGCTGTTCATAAAAAGTAACATATTTTGGGGAAATGGGTGCAGTTCTCTCTCTCTCTCTCTCTCTCTCTGTGATTAGTGATGTATTTAGTTAGAACCAAATTATCAATTCTTGGGTTGAATTTCCTACTCTAATTTCATGTGAAGCGTGAAAGACGACTTTGATACGGGGTCAGAAAAAGCTTTTAAATAATAATATACTTATAACAACAGAGAGAGAGAGAGAGTTTGACTCTTTCTACACACAAGTTGAAAAATAAAAGAAAAATGCAGAAAACAAACAATAATAATAATAATCCGTAAAAGTAATTAATAGTAATTAAGTCCTTACTTTATAATTAATTATCTAAAATGCAGCTGCAACAAAATCATATCCGATCTCATTTCCCATTAATCTTTTTTACTCTTTCGCTACTTTCATTCAACGCTTTTTATTTCATAACTTATTTTAATTGTTTTTATTAAGAATCATTTATTTTTACTAAATATACAACTGATCATTTTATTCCAAATTGTGTAAAATAATCAAACACTAAACCAGCTATTTTTGTAAAAATTTACATTTTCTTTACTATTATTACCATTACTATTGTTGTTGTTGTTGTTATTAATAATATTGGATCTTTTCGTTATAATTATTGTTGTTTTTTATTACTGTTGTTATTACATGCCATATATATATATATATATATATATATATATATGAAAAATTTCACGAAAGTAACATGTAAATAATATTTATGATGAAGATAACCACAAAGGAAAAAGAAAACACGAAATGGTGCCCAAAAAAAAAAAACCTGTACGAGGAACATACAAATTTATATGCTCCTCCTACAATTTTTTGTGCACCAATCATTTTATCTTTTTTTTTTAATTTTTTCTTTGTGACCTATATATATATATATATATATATATATATGTCTCGAACTTGTTATTAATTTTAGTGTTCCTGAGAATGTCATTAGACGAAAGCGCTTGAGCACCATTTCGTGTTTCCTTTTTCTTTCGTGGTTATTTTTAGGATATATATATATATATATATTTAAATATGGACAAAAGAGTTGAAACATTTTAAAATCTTTTGGTATTAACAGAAATTACCTATAACATCATTTTTGTATTTTGAGTACAAATAATGTATCAGTAACACTTGTCAAGATTTGTGAACTTCCTGAGAAAGGTTTGGTGTAATATTTTATGATTTCTTATATTAGTTTTAGCATGTGATACTTTTTCAACTTTTACAGTTTCTTGGTAAGTTTACCCAAACTATAAAGTGGTATGATATTCAATACATCAGCGGCACATCATTACTCAGAAAATTGCATTTGACTTGATGAGCTAACTTTAAAAGGTTCAAGGGTGATGCGACTCTTTTGGCCAAAGTTGTTTATGCGATAATTAGTTTTCCTGATGGTTTCTTGTAAAGTGTATGCGGAAAATAAAAAGAAGCCTTGTAGATATAAGTTTAATGTTTTTAAAACTCTCTGACTGACGTGAGTCAAGGCACCAAAAACAAGAAAAAATAGATTCTAAGGTGATACAACTCTTGTCCAAGGCTAGCTTTGTCGAAAAGAGTTGCATCACCTTAGAACTTTTTAAGTTTGGTTGATAAAGTCAAATGAAACGTGGATGCTACTTCTTAGTAATGATGTACTGTTGATCTATTGAATTTCATACCACTTTGTAATTTAACTGCAAACATTGAAAAGTATTACATATTAAATCTAATACAGCAAATAATAATTCTAGGAAAGTTCCCACACTTAAAATGCAATAGTGATGCTGAATGTAACTTCTGTTACCTCGTTACCTCTCTCATTCCAAAAAATGTTAAGGTGTTTCAACTCTTTTGTCCATATATATACAGGGTGTTTCATAACATGTGGGACGCACTTTCAGGATGAATTCAGGACCTCAAAACAATGAAAAAAGTTTATATAAACATATGCCCGAAATCGCTTTGTTTCTGAGTTACAGCCCGTTATGTGTTCCAACAAGTATCCGCATTACCTTTAAAGGAAGTGCTCAAAATGACCGCCTTGCGCTTAAATACACACCTGAACACGCCTCGTCATAGACTGCCTGACGCGTTCAAACATTCAAGGTATTGCTCGGATTTTCTGGCATTCTTGTTCTTCTACACGTTGGCGAAGCATTTCAACGTTCTCAATGGGTGTCACGTAAACGATGGATTTCAGATGACCCCACAGGTAAAAATCGAGTGGATTCAGGCCCGGGGAGCGAGCAGGCCACGCAATGGGTCCTCCACGGCCCATCTATTTATTAGGGAAATGGTCATCCAAATAGTCTCTGGCTACTCGACTAAACTGAGGCGGAGCGCCGTCGTGCATAAACCACATACAACGTCAGACACCAAGAGGAACTTCATCTAGTAAATTGCTTAAATCATTCCTTAAAAAATTGGAATAGGATTCTCCTGTTAATCTTCTAGGCAAAACAAAAGGACTGATTAAGTTGTCGGCAATAAGTCCTGCCCATACATTGATACTAAATTGTTGTTGGTACCTTGACTGGATGATGGCATGCGGATTCTCTTCGGCCCAGTGATGAGTGTTGTGAAAATTGATCACGCCATTTCTTGTGAAGGCAGCCTCATCAGAAAACAACACGGTGGATAGAAAAAGAGGATCGCCAGCACACTGTTGAAGGAACCAAGTAGATAAAGCCTTTCGTAGTGGGAAATCGGCTTCAGTAAGGCCTTGTACTCTCTGAATGTGATATAGGTAAAGCTGTTGTTCCCGTAAAATTCTCCACACAGTTGCGTTCAAGACCCGCTCCTCCAACTCAACAGTTCTGGCGCTGATTGGTCTACCACCATCTGAAACTCGCTTGTTGAATGATCCTGTATCACCAAGACGCTCGACTAATCTCTGAAAGGTGTTCTTATCTGGCAGACGACGATTCGGAGACCTTTCCGCATACAGACGTCTTGCTGCGGCCGCATTACACTCGGCAAGTCCATACATGAGATGCATGTCTGCCATTTCTCTCTTTGAATAAGCCTCCATTCTCACTTCAAATGCACACTATCACTGAATAGCACAAAAACTTAAGTTTTTTTTTCACTAGACCACTTATTCACGGTAAGAAGTTCGAATACGAACAGTGAAACACCGCGAAGCACCTCTGACTGACTGATGGCTCTAACACTCAACGATATTGAAACATGTCATACAGTGTACGAAACATTACAATCGGCAAGGCCATACATGAAATAAGTCTCGTACACATTCGCAAACATTGTCGGCAAGCAGTGTTTGTAAACAGTTTGCGAAAAGAATTGCTGGAACACAAAACGGGCTGTAACTCGGAAACAAAGCGATTTCGGGCATATGTTTATATAAATTTTTTCATTGTTTTGAGGTCCTGAATCCATCCTGAAAGTGCGTCCCACATGTTATGAAACACTCTGTGTGTGTATATATATATATATTATATATATATATATAATATATATATATATATATATATATATATATATATATATAATATGCAATAAAATCACAGAACAACACGTGATCTTTTTAATAAGTAAAGAACCACAGGGAAAAGAAAAGAAAATACGAAGTCCGAGCGCTTTCGTGATATATTCACATCTTCAGGGACAAGAAAGAAATATGTTTTCTTGTCTCTGAAGATGTGAATATATCACGAAAGCGCTCGGACTTCGTGTTTCCTTTTCCTTTTCCCTGTTGTTCTTTGCTTATATATATATATATATATAGTATATATATATATAGTATATGTATATATATATGTATACACACACACACACACAATATATATATTCCTGTTTTCAATAAATTTTGGAACTTTAAAAATGAACGACAAAACTCATGGAAGGAAGAACTCGGAAGCAACAATACCTACCATTCTTACCGGTAAGTATGTGAACTAGAATCGAGGCGGGCTTAGCATTGGACGGTACGCAAGTGTAGTTACCGGAATGCTTTCGAGTGGCTTTAGCTACCAGAAGCACACTAGTGTGTTCATCACTTTCCACAACTACGCTTTGTTCTTCATTATAGTTTATCATGTGAGCTCCTCGGTACCAGAAAACGTAAGCAGGGGCTTCCGTTGTGTGATGCAAGATGCAGACCAGGCGTAGAATACTACCGGCTTTCACGTGTTTCTCCGGTGACCCCAAAATTTCTGCTTCCGCTTCTGCAAAAATAACAAATGCGAAAAAAATTATACAAACTGTGAACATGATTTAAAAGTGAATACTTGATTTGACTACCCTGTTTTTATTTATAAAGTACTTCAGTGTTTGCTAATTCGTTCATTCGACTAATATTCAGTGAGTTATTCATGTTTTATTTGTTCAGTTATTTCTTCATTCATTACATCTTGTTTATCTTTCTCTTCAATTTGTCAATTATTAATTGTTTTGTTTATTTCAATGCAGGGCTGGCGCATAAAATCTAAAAAAATTAAGCGTTGTGAAATTGGATGGTTTCAGATTTTTTGGAAAATGCTTCCAACCGGTTTATAAACAACGTCAAGAACGATAGGTCAACAAAACAGGTTCAGACGAGAGATCTCTCATCGAGCATGTACAGTATCTAGACCAGGGGTTCCTAACCTTTTTGGCACTGCGCCCCCCTTTGATCAACCTTGTATCCATGGCGCCCCCCATACTCAGAGGGCGAAAGTTTTCATCAGTTCCATATGGACGTCTAAAATTCAGATAATTATAGGATTATTAATAAAAAACATCAAAGCTCATGTGTTTATGAGATGACGGATGTCAAGTTTTCCCTAACGAAGTAAATTACCCATATGTATTTTTGGGAATATATATTTGAATGGCATTTGTTGACCGTTGACCACCTCACGCCCCCCCTAGGAATCTCAAACGCACCCCCCTGGGGGGCGCGTTGGGAACCGCTGATCTAGACCATACGCCGTTCAATTTCTAACCTCACCGCAAGAGTTTTATGAGGTTTGCCTTACGGTCATTCGTAAACCTTTTCTTTCACAAACCTTTTCTATCAGAATTATAGAAGTAAAAATAGGTATTTCATTTATAAATAATAAAGAAAGCTAAAATTTTATATAAAAATAAATTCTCTTACTTTGCATTCAATTAAAAACGAAAATCCTCAAAACGGATCTAGTAAAAATATTTTTCTGATGAATTTTTATAATTAAAATATCTTTTTTCTATTTTGAATGCATTTATGAACATTGTCGATATGCGAGAATTATATATGAAATAAAATTAAAAACTACATGGCATATTGCACTCTTTTTTTGCCGGACTATCTAAATCGCAGACTTTAAAATTTTATTTACATTCGTGAATGTAAGAAATACATTTTTACTTTTGAAATTCATTAAATTTATACATTCTTGGGAAGTACATACTGTAATGTAAAAAATATTGATGGAAAGTATCCCTCGCGAGATAACAGTACTTCGTGTTTAGTCTGCTGCCGTTATTCATGGACCTCTCTCATAACCATTACAAATGAACTAAAATTCAGGGAAGTCTAGACAAGGGAAGTTTACTTATTTTGCAAATAATGGTCAACTTCTAGAATTTAAATGTTATTTCTATAAATTAAGAAAAAATTAAATAAATTTCAAAACGTAATTTTACATCATGTTCATCATTCTCGTTTTATTTTAATGTATTTTCTTCATTTATTTTTTTAATTTTTAATATTATTTCCACAATTTTTTTTTTAAAATAAAAAGGTCGAGTGTTACATTTCACACGCTTTGGGAATCACACACTTTTCGACTATTTTATGTGTCCATAAAGAAAATGTATGTAAAAGGTTGCATTTGAGAGAGAGAGAGAGAGATGACTAAATAAATGTAAGTACCTAATTTAATCTGTAACGTAATACATGACTGTAATTTTCAAAATTGCCAATTAGTGTTACTTGAAACATGAGTCGCTTATTAATTTTATGAGCTCCCCATTTCTTCTGAGTCTGGGGCAGATGATCACTTAAGTATTAATTAAGGAGGACGAGACATTGAAAGAGGATTTTATCCTCCAGTGAAGAGATCCTTTTCGTAAGTAATAATAAGGAAATCGGTTGAAGACTAATAAAACTTAGTAAGAAATCTCTCTCTCTCTCTCTCTCTCTCTCTCCATTATATATATATATATATATATATATATATATATGTGTGGTGTATATATATATATATATGATGAATAAAACCACGAAGGAAGGAAACACAGAAGGTGCTCAAGCGCTTTCGTCTAATGACATCCTCAGGAACACTGAGGATGTCATTAGACGAAAGCGCTTCAGCACCATTCTGTTTTTCCTTTCCTTCGTGGTTTTATGCATCATAAATATTTTTCACGTGTTACTTTCGTGAAATATACACCTGCTTTTGGCGGAGAGGAAGAGGAGTGTGGGGAGAGAGCCTTATACCTTTCTATCCAGTTTCTACTACGGTTAGCATAGCTAAAAAAATGAACTAGTTTAATAACAGGAACCTCCCCGAGCGAACTGAAAGGTCTTTGATGCTTCCTCTTGTCCTTCTCTCTCTCTCTCTCTCTCTCTCTCTCTCTCTCTCTCTCTCTCTCTCTCTCTCTCTCTCAAGTAATTCATATTTAAAGATACATTTTTCTAACTTTGACACTAATGCTGTTTAAAAATTTCAAACGTGAAACTCAGATACATTTGACAGAAACAAATTTTATATAAATCTCACGAGTTAATGCTGGTTTGCTGGTGATTTATATAACCTTTGTATTAAGCATAATTCTGGTTGCATTAATTGCTGAATGAGGACTGTCAGGAAAAATTACGGTTGATGTAAACCGCTCTGAATTAGTGTTGACGTCTATTAATCGGAATCAACCCCATTATATCTGAACCATATTTATCAGAAGAAAAAAAAAAAATAGTAAAGAAAAATGAGCTGTTCGGACCACGTCATAAATATTTGACGTCATAAAATTTGTTTTTCCGTGTGTCAGTTAAAAAAGATTGACTTCAAAAATAAAAACAGGCTGGCGAATGTGAAATTCCAAAGGTGTCAGCACATCATTCTCAATTTCTTTCATCACTCGCTATCACCAGCGAAAATGTTTTCATCTTTATTCACAATCAGCTTTTTCCAATTCTTAAATACAGTAAAGGTATTTTCAACTAATTATTCATTTTAACTATTATTTCAAATAGTAAAGTAGTGTTAATTGTTAATTTTAATTGCTTTTAAGTACTAAAATTATTGTTAACTAATTGTCAATATTAACTATTTTTTAAACATAGTTAACTAATTGTTGTAAGTAAAATTTTCAATTATTCATTCATTGTTTCTCCGGAAGATTTTTAATTTATTAATTCATTTGAAGTGTAATTAAAAGTGTGCCCATTTCCTTTCATTCCTGTCACACGTATATTCGTCATTTTATTTTAACTGAGGTAAATTTTTAGTTGTCAAACAACGTTAACATGCCCGTCTGAGCCTCTCATGGCAATGAATAATATCTTTTCTAAAAAAGTTTAATCTCAACTTTTGAATCTGACGCGATTTCTCTCTCTCTCTCTCTCTCTCTCTCTCTCTCTCTCTCTCTCTCTCTCTCCTTCATCCATATTCATTTTATTTTTGAGTGTGGGTGCATTGAGAATATTTTTTAATTGAATTGAAATGAATAACCTTTATTGATAAAACAAATGCAATCAGCTTCACAATTTTTGTTTTTGTTTTAACATAAATAACTGTGGAACTGAGCTATTTATTTTATTTACTTTGTCCCTTAAGCTTCAGGCTTTGCTGGGCTCTTAATAAACTAAACATCGCTATTATTAATTAATAATATATAAATCATGAATAAGAATTATTAATGAGGGTATATATTAAACTTAAATTATTATTATTATAGATATAAAACAAATACAAAGTCATTATTACAGTAAAGGTATGATACCAATATTATACAAAGAAATCAATATCAGACACGAGAGATGAACAATAAAAAGTAATGTACATTTAATCCTAGATTAGCCTACGGCCCTACACACGAAAAATAAATTTATACATTCTGAATATTTTTATTAGTATTCCATTTTTATTAGTATTCCATTATTAACTGAGATTTCGTCTTGGTTTTAAAAAAATTTACATTCACAATATTTTTTACATCAGCATTAAAATCATTCCATAGTTTCAGACCAATAAAAATGGGTAATTTTTAAGATGAAGACAATCTAAATTGAGGTATAACATGCTCTGATCTATTTCTGGTCTGATATGAGTGGGTTTCTTGATGAATTACAAAATATTTATTTACCCACTGTAAGTTAATAATTTTGTTCTTACATTCGTAAATAAAAATAAAATCTGCCAGTTTGATTACGTCTGCGAGCTTTCGAAGTTTTAGCGCTTTAAATAATGCACTAGAATGATCATGGAATTCAACATCAGATAATAACTTTATTGCTCGTTTTTGGATGACAAAGATACTGTTTAAAGCGTTGTTAGTGGAGTTTCCCCAAAACAAGAGTGCAGTACGTTATATAAGGAAGAACAAGAGTATGATAAAGAGTCAATAAAACCTGTTTAGGGACTACATTTCTAAGTTTAAGCATTATAGCAACGCTCTTTGAAAGCTTTTCTTTTTTAGATATAATTTACATGATCACTCCATTGCAAATTCTTGTCTAGCATAACACTAAGAAATTTTATTATAGTACACTCCTTTACAGAGATTTCATCAACATTTACTTCATCATGATACGCATTTCATTTATTAGTAAAATCATTATTAATAAAAATTAATGGCTGTCGACCATTTCATTACATTGATAAATTCTGATTTACTGTAAATACCGGGTGGGCCTTTTAACTCTGACGGTTTTAATATCCTTATAACTTTTTTGTTTTTTAACCAAATCAAATAAAATTTATACACAACATATGTACATACATAAAGTTTTTTTTTCATTAAGCTGCTTTTATCTATCTGCAGAATTGACGAAATGGCGAAGAAAAACCTTTTGACGTATACGAAAACAAATGCTTTATAACGAAATGTCGTATAAAATAAGCCAAAGTTATTGCGTAATTGCTAGTCTTCCAATATGCCCTGGCCCCCACGCTCTCCCGATCTCACCCCTTGCGACTTTTTTTTATGGGGGTTTATTAAGTCGAAAGTCTACGCGACAAGACCAACCGACATTCATGAACTGAAACAGAGAATTCAAGCAGCTTTTGGTGAAATTACGGTCGAAATGCGACAAAAGGTGGCTTTGGAATACAGAGCAAGGCTGCCTATACTGATCGAAAATGGTGGAAATCACATTGAAGTTTATAACTAACCTTGTAAGCATATAAAGGTAATTAAATTTATATCCAAAAAAACTTTATGTGTACCTATGTTGTGTATAAATTTTATTTGATTTGGTTAAAAAACAAAAAAGTTATAAGGATATTAAAACCGTCAGAGTTAAAAGGTCCACCCTGTATGTATATTCTTAGTTGAATTAACACCTTCGCAAGAAAAAGACAGTTGTATCATCTGCAGAGTCGAAGAGCAGATTGCGCACGATTCCGGGCAGAAATACAAGCTCAGTGAGAGATAGAATTTGGATGGCGAGGCTACTTTCTGAAAGCCTCCTCTCTGTTTCAGATAGCATTAGAACAAGCAAAATTAAACTAAGGAGTTTTTGCATGGGGAATTGGAAGAGAATATGAAATGTACATCTCCGTGCCCGAAATAAAAGTTTTAAGCTAGTTCACCAGTGATGTTAATGAAAGGGGAGGAAAGCCAAAGGTGGTGGTGAACATTGAAATTTCCTAAACTGGAGATTTCTGCAAGAGAAGAGTGGGATAGAATGTGTTTCACATTGGAAGTGAGGTAGTCAAGTCCTACCTCTGACTTAATTATGTCTGAAATTGGAATCTCTTCCAAACATGTTCTTTCTCCGCTATCTGGGCTCACCTCCAGGAAGGCGTACGGTCCTGATGGTGTCTTTCCTGATGTTCTCAAGAACTGTGCTTCTGTGTTGATACCCTGCCTAGACAAACTCTTTCGTCTTTGTTCTTCATCTGGTACTCTTCCTTCTTGCCGGATGTTCGCCTTCATTCAGCCTCTCCTAAAGAAGGGTGAGCTCTCTCAATCCTCCAACTATCGTCCAATTGCTTTGAATTTTTGCCTTTCTAAAGTTTTTGAATCTATCCTCAAATAGGAAGATTCTTAAACACGTCTCTTCTCACAATCTTCTTTCAGATATTCAGTATGGGTTCCGCAAGGGACGCTCTACTACTCTCTTCTTTCTCTCGGGCTAACCTTAGAGTGGATCTTAGTGTCTTTGTTAGCCTTAGCTTCTGTAGATCTGTAGATCCTCCTCACAGGATTTCGGTGAAACTTTTGCTATTGCGCTAGACATAGCAAAAGCATTTGATAGAGTCTGACACAAATCTTTAATTTCGAAACTGCCCCCATTCAGTGTCTTTCCTTCTATCTGTGTCTTCCTATCCTTTCTAATTTCCTCTCTGGCCGATCTATAGCTGCGGTTGTAGATGGCAACTGTTCTTCTCCTAACCTCTAAAGGTATCAACAGTGGAGTTCCTCAGGGTTCTGTCCTGTCACCCACTCTCTTCCTTTTATTTATCAATGATCGATTAAGTTGCACTTCCTGTCCTATCCATTCCTATGCCGATGATTCCACTCTTCGCTTTTCCACCCGCTTTCGAAAGCGTCCCTCTCAACAGTCATTCAGCCAGACTCCTTACTGAACGGACGCATTCCCTGGGCTCTCTGATATTTTTGGATATTGCCGATAAATTTACTATTGGAAAGTTCTGAATTTTATATACTTGCGTTTATATTCACATTGTTATAGTTAAGTAACTGAATATTAGTGGTTTTTAGCGATTTAGAAGTTTTCATAGCGTGCCAGCTTAATTTAATTTAAACTTGGGACGGCTATAAACGTTAACTACTTTAACTTGCGCGATGCCGTCGCAGAAAGCGTCGTGTGCTAGGTGTTGGGTTAGTCGGTGGTATACGGATTTTAAAGATTATAACGGAGGTCCTATGGCGATTATCGAGAGATCGGTTAGTTTCTTTTGTGAGTTAAGCGAATAGATAGTTGATTTAAAACGTAGTGTACGCTAGGTGACTGAAAGACTTGCAACGCTTGATGAGGGCAGGGGTAGTAAGAAGACGTTGGTAGTTGGTAGACGTTAGTAGTTGAAGACGTTAGTAAGTTGAAGAGTGAGGTTAGGAATCTAGTTTCTAATATAGGTAGCTTATTGGGAAGGTTAGACAGGGTTGAGGAAGGGGTTAAGGTTGGTCCGAGATTAGTAGACGGGGAGGGATTTAGAGTAGTTAAGGGTGGAGCTAGGCCACGTACGTTAGGTGATAGGAATCTTCCCCTATCGAGGTTTCGAACCCTTTCGCCCAATTGGATAGGGGTGTGAACGAGGGGGAAACGATTTTAATTGGCGACTCCTTAGTGCGTCATATGGATAAGGAGTTCGTTGAACGGAATCAAACCAAGAGGAGAGGGGTCTGTCTTCCAGGGACCAGGTTTCACAGAATTAGAGGGAAAGTAGATAGGATTGATGTTGCCTCCCGTCGCTCGATTTTAGTGATGATGGTAGGTGGCAACGATTCGTATAGGCCTGATACGAGAGTGCCTGACCTTTTGGAGAGATACAGGGGTTAATTAGATCCCTGGAGGCAAGGTCAGAGGGGTCTTTAGTTCTAGGTATTACCCCTAGGCACGGTTTAAATTTTAGGATTACGTCAAAAACAATATTTTTGAACACTAAACTACAAGAGATTTGTGTTGAGGAAAATGTACCCTTCGTAAAGCTGTGGTCAGAATTCAGTGATCCTAGCCTTTTTATAAAAGATGAGAACGTTCGAAAGCTTTACAGGTCGAAGTCCTCTTTAAACGTTGTGGGTCCTGGAAACGTTGGCCCGACGTGAAAAATAGTTTAAAACGTCGAGTTAATTTCTATTCTGAATGGTAACCAGTACCCGTATATACGGACTCTGGTTTTATAGGTTTTTGAGGATGGTAAATACAATGGTGAGGTCCATTTTTGTCGCTCTGCACTGAATAAGAAATTGCACAATTGCACAAATATTGCACTAGTTGGTGCACTGCGCTTCTTGTTTATGTGTACGTGGGCTCTCTTTCTTTATGCGCATGCGTGCATCCATTAATACAGTTTCGCAAGGAAGCATCTGCGCATGCGTGTGGTTGTTTTTTATGCACATGCGTGCATCCATTAATATAGTTGCGCAAGGGAGCATCTTATTTATAAAAAATCATGGCTTGTGAAGGTTGTGAGCAAATGTCCTATAATTGCCGAGGTGTTTAATAACAATGATAACAGTGAGAACAGTGAGAACTTTGTAGATCTTGAGGACAGTGAAGTTCATACGCAAAATATTGAACGCCTTTGGAAAGACGTCAAATCGTGGGTGCTACGATCGGGTGTGCGTGTGGACAATTATGAACAATATTTTGCGCGTGATCTATTCAGAGCCGCCCATCATAATGAAAAAAATGGTTTTTCCTGATTTTCTTGAGAAATAGCGCAGCTCTACAACCAGCAAATTAAAAGGGTAAGGATGATTAGTTTAAAAGTCAGCTAGTTTAAACGTAACCTAACTAAACATAACCTAGGTTAGTTTTAGTTAGGTTAGGTTAGGTTTAGTTAGTTTAGTATTAGTTAGCGACAAAAATAAACCTCATGACTATATTCAGTATCTCCTAAAACCCCTAAAACAACTTTCTATTTGCAACATTATTGGTTGCCATTCAGACTCGAAATTTACCAAACGCTGATCCGTGGTAAAAAATAATTTAAACATCTTTTATTGTAACGCGCGTAGTATTAGAAATAGATTGAACGAATTTAAGGCGATAATATATTCTTGGAACTACGATATACCGGGTGTCCCGTTCGAAATGAAACAATTTTGAAACTGTAATTTTTAAAGTATTAATGTGAGAATGTTGAAACTTTGCCAGTTACTACACCATATGAATATGTTTTTGTCACAATGTTTTTTGTTTGTTTCAGATTGAATTATGTTTACCCCACAAGAAAAAGCGAAATGTGTGTTATGGATGGCTGCGTTGAAGTCCCCTACTCAGGTGCAACGGCGATTCCGTACAACCCTTCACAAGGAACCACCCACCAGAAGAGACCTATATGCATAGACCAAGAAATTTGAGGAGACTGGCAGTGTTCTAAAGGAACACTCTGGAGGGCGAACAAGATCGGAAGAAGATGTTGAACGAATACGCGGCGCCGTTGGTAGTAGCCCGAGAAAGTCCATCCGTAATGCCAGTGTCGAACTGCAGATTCCTCGTTCAACTGTGCGTAGAGTCGTGCGCAAGCGGCTGCAGCTGTATCCATACAAGCTTCAAATTGTTCAGCATATAACATGTGAAGATCTTAACAAAAGGAAACATTATGCTATGCAAATGTATCTAATATATCTAATGCATCTAATATATCTAAATGTTATAATTCACATAATCATATGAAACTTTATGACATTGACTATTTACGGTGTGAATAGTACATTGCATCATTCAATAAAAAATTATAAGGATTCAAAGTTGTTTGATTTCGAATGGGACACTCGGTAGTTGCTATAACCGAAACGTGGTTAAATACCATAACTCGGGACTTGTTGGGGGAACTTGATATAGCGGGTTTTAAACTTTTTACTAATGATAGGTTACATAGGAGTGGTGGAGGCGTTTTGTTGTACGTTCGTATTTCCCTTAGGGCTATCGAGGTTAAGATAGATTTTCTGGCAGCAATTAATGTGATATGCGTTGAAGTTAGGGCGCGTAGTATTAGCTTTAGTTTTGTTGTTGTTTATAGACCTAGACCTCACGTTCAACCCCTCGATACCGATACTAGATTTTACACACTTCTTAGTAATTTTATTAATAATCGGGATAGTATAGTTGTCGGAGACTTTAACTGCCCTAACATTAATTACGAGACTTTTTACTTGTAATGAGGAGGGTTTGAGACTAATTGAGTTCATCGAAGATAATTTTTCACGACAGATGGTTACCGAACCAAAGCGCGGTGACAATATCTTAGACGTGGTGATGACGAACGACGGAAATATAGTCGAAAGTTTGGAAGTAGGTGAGAGTTTGGGATGTAGTGATCACCAAATTATTAGGTTTAAGCTATTGATAGAAAACAGTAAGGATAGTAACGTAATAGAAATCCCTGATTTTCATAAAGCTAATTTTGATAGTTTTGCGGAGAGGATGAGGGTAATGGACTGGGATAATTTATTTATGAGTAATGACGCAAATTTTCATTGGAGGCATTTAAAGAAAGTTTTTTAATATCGAAAGGGAGTTTATTCCTCGTAGGCCCAAGCGCGCTAGTAATCATGGTAGGCCAAAGTGGTGGACAAAGGAAATAGGTGAGTTCATAAATGAGCGTAACAGAGCGTACAGACTTAATAAGCGCAATGGCACGGTAGCTAACTTTAATAGATATATCGAGCTTAGACTTCAGGTTGAAAGATCTGTTAGGAATGCTAAGCGTAATTTTGAGATACTTGTAGCTGTGGATACTAAACATAATCCAAAAAAGTTTTTTGAATACGCCAATAATCCTAAGCCGATAAAAGATAACATAGGTCCTCTTGTGGACGCTAACGGCGCTTTGGCTTCCGACGCTCAGGCCATGGCGGGTATTTTTAACAACTTTTTTGCGACAGTTTTTACCGTAGAAGATCTAAGTAATGTCCCCGACGTGGATGATATTGTTCCATTTAGTAGCGAGACCATTTTGAATGAAATAACTGTTTACGAGGGTGAGATTGCGCATTATATCGATAAGCTGAAAGTTAGCAAGGCTCCAGGCAGGCTCTGACGCGCTTTATCCTAGACATTTGAAAGATTTGAAAGACGTTATCGTAGGCCCCTTAACAAAAATTTTTAATAAGTCACTGCAAGCGGGGATTATTCCTGAAGACTTTAAATTAGCCAACATTATGCTCATTTTTAAAAAAGGCTACCGCACAGTAGCTAGCAATTATAGGCCTATTAGCTTAACGTCAATTGTCGGTAAACTTTTGGAATCTGTAGTAAGGGATCGTCTCGTCGATCACTTAGAAAGTCGCGATTTGATTAATAGTAGTCAGCATGGGTTTCGGCGCCATAGATCTTGTTTAACTAATTTGTTAGAGTTTTATAACAAAATAGTGCGCGAATACGATAGGCATAGAGAGGCTGACGTTATTTATTTAAACTTTAAAAAAGCGTTCGACAGAGGAATGGCTAGAGGAATAGCTTCGCGCCAGGAAACAGAGGGTCGTTGTTAATGGTAGGGAATCGGGGTGGTTGGATGTAGGTAGCAGTGTCCCTCAGGGTTCAATGTTAGGCCCATTGCAATTCGTAATCTATATTAACGACATAGATGTGGGCTTGGCCAGTAACGTGTCAAAATTCGTGGACCATACTAAAATAGGCGGTAAATTTCTTTACGTGGACGATAGAAATAGGCTCCAAGACGATGTAAATAGGATTATGGAGTGGACGGATATGTGGCAGATGCAATTTAACGTAGACAAATGTAAAGTTTTGCATATAGGTTCTCGTAACAACATTTACATGTACACGATGGATGATAGACAGTTAGCGAGCGTTGACGAAGAAGTAGATTTAGGCGTACGCGTATCTAAGGATTTAAAGGTTAGGAACCAGTGCCTGGAGTCTTGCGCAAAAGCTTATAGGATGTTAGGCTTCATAGCGCGTAATTTCGAATTTAAATCGAAGAATATTATATTGCCCCTTTACAAGACCCTAGTCAGGCCTCATTCAGAATATGCCGTTCAGTTTTGGTGTCCGTATTTGCGTGAGGATATTGATAGGTTGGAAAGGGTTCAGCGTCGTGCCACGAAACTAATTCCGTCATTGCGCAACAAGTTTTACGAAGATAGGATTAAAGAGTTAGACTTGCATTTACTCGAAACTAGAAGATTTGAGGGGGGAGCTTATTGAAGTTTTCAAAATCGTTAATAAAATCGATAACGTAAATTTTGACAAACTGTTCACTTTCGATAATAGCCATACTCATAATAACGGATTTAAATTACGTGGCAGACGTTTCATTACTAACATCGCTAAAAACTTTTTTACGTTTAAAGTAATAGATAAATGGAATAATCTTCCCGCTCCGTCGTGAACTCTCCCAACGTCAATATTTAAAAACCGTTTAGATAGGCATTTTAAAAATATTAACGTTGTTTAAAATAATAAAACAATTAGCAACAGGAGCTCTGGGGATAATGGTCGAGGATGAGTCTGTTGACGATTAATGCTAGCTTGTGACATGCCAGCGTATGATATGCCAGCAATAAAATTATATTAAAAAAAAACAGCCAGACTCTGTACTGAATGGACGCATTTCCTGAGCTCTCTTATATTGCATCTACTTTTGCATATTGCTGAGAATTTGACGTTTGGAAAGTTTTGAATTTTATATACTTTCGTTTATATTCACGTTGTTATAGTTAAGTAATTGAATATTAGTGTTTTTTAGCGATTTAGAAGTTTTCATAGCGTGCCGGCTTAATTTAACTTAAACTTGTGACGGTTTAAACTAATTTTTAACTGCGCGATGCCGTCGCAGAAAGCGTCGTGTGTTAGGTGTAGGGTAAACCGGTGATATTCGGAATTTAAAGATTATAACGGCGGTCCTATGGCGATTACCGAGAGATTAGTTTGTTTCTTTTGCGAGTTAATGGAGGAAATAGTTGACATAAAACGGAGTGTACGTGAGGTAGCGGAAAGACTTGCAACGCTTGATGAGGGCAGGGGTAGGGCTACGGTTGACGGAAGCCGAACCAATACTAACGTTGAAGACGTTAGTAATTTGAAGGGTGAGGTGCGTAACCTAGTTTCTAGTTTAGGTAGCTTGTCGGAAAGGTTGGATAGAGTTGACGAAGGGGTTAAGGTTAGTCCGAGAGTAGTAGATGGAGAGGGATTTAGAGAAGTTAAGGGTGGATCTAGGCCGCGTACGTTAGGTGATAGGAATCCCCCCCTATCGAGGTTTCGAACCCTTTCGCCCATTTGGAAAGGGACGTGAATGAGGGGGAAACTATTTTAATTGGGGACTCTTTAGTGCGCCACATGGACAAAGAGTTCGTTGAACGGCATCCAACCAAGAGGAGGAGGGTCTGTCTCCCAGGGGCCAAGGTTGACAGGTTTAGGGACGAAGTGGATAGGATTGACGTTGCTTCCCGTCACTCGATGTTGGTGACGATGGTAGGAGGCAACGACTCGTATGGGCCCGATACGAGAGTGCCTGACCTTTTGGAGAGATATAGGGGGTTAATTAGGTCCCTGAATGCGAGGTCAGATAGGTCTTTAGTTGTAGGCATTACCCCTAGGCACGGGTTGGGTCTTAGGATTACGTGAAAAACAATATTTTTGAATAATAAATTAGAAGAGATTTGTGCTGACGAAAATGTACCATTCGTAAAGCTGTGGTCCGAATTCAGTAATACTAGCCTTTTTATAAAAGATGGGGGTGCATTTTAATGAAATAGGTAATGCTAGGCTAGGTAGGTTAATAGACGAAAACGTGCGAAAGCTGTATAGGTCGAAGCCTTCTTTAAACGTTGTGGGTCCGGGAAACGCGGGCCCGACGTGAAAAATAGTTTAAAACGCGGACCCGTGGCAAAAATTAACTTAAACGCCTTTTATTGTAACGCGCGTAGTAATAGAAATAAATTAAATGAATTTAAGGCGATAATTTATTCCGGCAACTACGATATAGTTGCGATCACTGAAACTTGGTTAAATACCGTGACTCGGGACTTGTTGGGGGAGCTTGATATACCGGGTTTTAAACTCTTTACTAATGATAGGTTACATAGGTTTGGTGGCGGCGTTTTGCTGTACATTCGTAATTCCCTTAGGGCTATCGAGGTTAAGTTAGTTTTTCCGGCAGCAATTAATGCGATATGTGTTGAAGTTAGGGCGCGTAGTATTAGTTTTAATTTTGTTGTTGTTTATAGACCTCCCGTTCAACCCCTCGATACAGATACTAGATTTTACTCACTTCTTGGTAACTTTATTGACAATCGGAATAGTATAATTGTCGGAGACTTTAACTGTCCTAATGTTAATCACGAGAATTTTACTGGTAATGAGGAGGGTTTGAGATTGATTGAGTTTATGGAAGATAACTTTTTACGACAGATGGTTACCGAACCAACGCACGGTGACAATATTTTAGATTTGGTGATGACGAACGGCGAGAATATAGTCGAAGGTTTAGAAGTAGGCGAGAGTTTAGGATGTAGTGATCATCAAATTCTTAGGTTTAAGTTATCGATAGAAAACACTAAGGATAGTAACGTAATAGAAGTCCCTGATTTTCGTAGGGCTAATTTTGATAGTTTTGCGGATAGGATGAGAGTAGTGGACTGGGATAACTTATTTATGGGTAATGACACAAATTTGCATTGGGTGGCGTTTAAAGAAAGGTTTAGGAATATTGAAAGGGAGTTTATTCCTCGTAGGCCCAAGCGCGCTAGAAATCATGGTAGGCCCAAATGGTGGACTAGGGAAGTGGGCGAGTTTATAAACGAGCGTAACAGAGCGTATAGACTTAATAAGCGCAATGGCACGGCAGCTAACTTTAATAGATATATCGAGCTTAGACGTCAGGTTAAAAGATCAGTTAAGAATGTTAAGCGTAATTTAGAGATACTTATAGCTGCGGATAGTAAACATAATCCAAAAAAGTTTTTTTAATACGTCAATAATCGTAAGCCAATAAAAGATAACATAGGCCCTCTAGTGGATGTTAACGGCGCTTTGGCTTCTGACGCTCAGGCGATGGCGGGTATTTTCAATAACTTTTTTGCGACTGTTTTTATCGTAGAAGACGTAAATCATGTCCCCGACGTGGACGATATCGTTCCATTTTGTAGCGAGACTATTTTGGATGAAATAACTGTTTACGAGGGTGAGATTGAGCATTATATCGATAGGCTAAAAGTTAGCAAGGTTCCAGGCCCTGACGCTTTTTATCCCAGGCATTTGAAAGATTTGAAAGACGTTATCGTAGGCCTCTTAACGAAGATTTTTAATCAGTCACTCGAAACGGGGATTATTCCTGAAGACATCAAATTAGCTAACGTCACGCCTATTTTTAAAAAAGGCGACCGCGCAGTAGCTAGCAATTATAGGCCCATTAGCTTAACGTCAATTGTCGGTAAACTTTTGGAATCCGTAGTTAGGGATCATATCATCGACCACTTAGAAAGTAGAGATTTGATTAATAGTAGTCAGCATGGGTTTCGACGCCATAGGTCTTGTTTAACTAATTTTTAGAATTTTATAACGAAATAGTGCGCGAATACGATAGGCATAGAGCGGCTGACGTTATTTATTTAGAGTTTTAAAAGGCGTTCGATACAGTTCCGCATTTGAGATTAATTGCGAAAGTCAAAGCGCACGGTATACGCGGTCAGGTAGCTAACTGGTTAGAAGAATGGCTTCGTGCTAGGAGGAAGAGGGTCGTAGTTAATGGTAGTGAATCGGTGTGGTTAGATGTAGGTAGTGGTGTCCCACAGGGTTCAGTGTTAGACCCATTGCTATTCGTAATTTACATTAACGACATAGATGTAGGATTGACTAGTAACGTGTCAAAATTCGCGGACGATACTAAAATAGGCGGTAAGGTTGTTAACGAGGACGATAGAAATAGGCTCCAAGACAATGTAAATAGGATTATGGAGTGGACGGATAAGTGGCAGATGCAATTTAACGTAGACAAATGTAAAGTTTTGCATCTAGGTTCTCGTAACAATAATTACACGTACACGATGGATGATAGGGAGTTGGCGAGCGTTGACGAGGAAGTAGATTTAGGCGTGCGCGTATCTAAGGATTTAAAGGTTAGGAACCAGTGCCTGGAGTCTTGCGCAAAAGCTAATAGGATGTTAGGCTTCATAGCGCGTAATTTCGAATTTAAATCGAAGGATATTATATTGCCCCTTTACAAGTCCCTACTCAGGCCTCATTTAGAATATGCCGTTCAGTTTTGGTGTCCGTACTTGCGTGAGGATATTGATAGGTTCGAAAGGATTCAGCGTCGTGCCACGAAACTAATTCCGTCATTGCGCAACAAGCCTTATGAAGATAGTATTAAAGAGTTAGACCTGTATTCACTCGAAACTAGGAGATTAACGGGGGAGCTTATTGAAGTTTTCAAAATCGTTAATAACATCGATAACGTAAATTTTGACAAATTGTTCACTTTCGATAATAGTAATACTCGTAATAACGGATTTAAGTTGCGTGGCAGACGTTTCATTACTAATATCGCTAAAAACTTCTTTACGTTTAAAGTAATTGATAAATGGAATAATCTTCCCGCGCCCGTCGTGAACTCTACCAGCGTCAATGTGTTTAAGAACCGTCTTGACAAATATTTTGAAAATATTAACGTTGTTTAAAATAAAAAAAAACAATTAGCAACAGGAGCTCTGGGGGTGGTGGTCGAGGATGAGTCTGTTGACGATTAATGACAACTTGTGACATGCCACAGCGTGTGATGCCAGCAATAAAATTAAAAAAAAAAAATTAGACTAACACTAACGTAGATGTAGCTCGTAGAGTAAACTAATCCACTTTTTGTTTAACTTTACCTACTTTTTTTTTTTCTTATCCTCTCCTTACTTTGCATGTCTATAACATTCTTTTCTTGCATGTTTGTAGTTTGCATGGTATGACAGTGTTTGAATTAAGACTGTGTTTGCATGGTTTGTAAGCGTTCTTATTTTACTTTTTTTCATCTTTCACCCCTTTCCTATTTTCTTCGACTATTTTTCCGACTTGTCGGCAGTGGCCGGCGGATGATGATGGTGAGTTTCTCTCTCTCTTTTTCTGAATGAATGTTAACCCACGAATGATAGGTTTTGCTATTTACTTAACCCCTTATTCTCTTCTTTTAACCCCATACTCTCTTCTTTCTCTCAGGCTAACCTTAGAGTGGATCTTAGGGTCTTTGTTAGCCTTAGGTTCCCTAGATCTGTAAATGATTCGCGTAGAACTTCTATTATACACATGACGTCTGATCTTTCTACTATCTCTGATTGGGGAAGAGAAAACCTTGTGACTTTCAATGCCTCAAAAACTCTCTTCCTCCATCTGGCTACTCTTCACAATCTTCCACACGACTATCCCCTTACCTTCAACAATACACAACTCAATCCTTCTTCTTCTCTTAACATTCTTGGCGTTTCCTTTTCTCGTGATCTTTCCTGGAAAATTCATATATACTCTCTTTCCCAAACAGCGTCCAAGAGGTTAGGCGTGCTGTACCGGCTCCACAGTTTCTTCACCCCCACTCAGTTGCTATCTCTGTACAGGGACCTTATCCGTCCCTGTATGGGTAGGGCGGGTCATACTATGCATTTTTTTTAAATCAATGGAGAGGGGTGTTCAAATGACATAGTTTGGTGTATAGAACACAATTCTGAAGAAAATATTTAATTCTGATAACCCTAACCTACATCATTTTGCAGTTGATTATTATTAAATTGTTGATTATTTTACTATTGTAGTTACCCCAGAATATGTCTTCTCACTTTTTCTATCATGGCTGCTCACGTTATCTCTCATAGAGCATTGTTCTAACTAATTCATATAAACACATATAATGTAATTCATATAATAATAATAATATTTAAATACTCAAATAAAAAGGTGTGCCATTCCACTTAATTGTAATTATCATACAGTTTGGTATATGAAATATTTTGACGGTTTTCTGGCGCGCATAAGGCCATTTTCTGAGCCACCTTTCTCAGAGGCTAGAATGTAACGTTTCAGAACATTCTTAAACGTTTTGTGAAATATTTGAAGTGACTCATGATTTATGAAGCTATTTTACCACCTCGGCTTGCAGTGAGGGGATAGATTTAGTGATTATCTACTGATATTTTTTTTGTTACTGTTCACATGTGAGTATTATTCTGTTATATTTTAGAAAAAGCTATTTCTACGCATATTATAGTGATACATTGAGCAAAATTTAATTAACAACTTTGATTTGAGCTAAAATTAGGTGTTCATTTTTAGTACAACTGAGCAGTATGAGGCCTATTTCAATGTTCTAAAGAATATTTTTAGGATGTGTTTCTTTAGTTTTTTTAGAGTACATGAACAAATTATTTGCATTACAGACAACAGATAAATTAGCATTTTATAAATTTTGAAACCAAAAAAGCATAATGTGTTTAGCATTTGCAGATAAATTTGTTCTTGCCCATTTCAGCTCTTTTTTTAACCAAGAATTTTGCGCTGAAAAGAGTTAATACCTGTCTGTAGTGGATACTTAACTGTTGTATTATTGTTTTTATTTCAGTGTGAACTCATTAAGAAAATGGCTCAAGTCAGAACAAGGACGAAATCAAGTTCTCATCTGAGTAATCTTGTTGGCACTGGCCGGGAGCTGTTGGTGTCTGAACTGCCAACTGTGAGGGATATCCTGAGGTATGGCATCTACTTGAGGAAGCAAAGTGAAGATGACAGGAGGAACTACCCAGTGGACAAGCTGGTGAGTGACATCTACCCTGGTCTGATTTGTCAGTGGAGCAAAGCTAATGCTCTTTTCAAGCCACCTGTTATCAATGAAAAAGTGACCATCATGTCCAAGCTCAAGGAGGTCTGGAATCAGGCAGTGAAGTTTTCTCTTGGGAAGGGCAAACTTAATGCCAAAGAGAGGTTCATTGTCAAGTTAGACAAGTTCTTTGATATTTTGACTTGCAAGTGTCAGATTACCAGTTGTGAGGGGGGAGGCTGTGAGGGCTGTGTTATCCAAGCCCACATTAACTGTTCCTGCAGCAGAGAGAAAAAGATTCCTGTGAAAGATCTTGCCTACATCAAGGGACAGAAAGAGAAGGTTGGAAGTAAGGGACCCCACCAAATAGGGGTCCTGATCTACCAGAGCACAAGAGACAGGTGAGGACATTGAAAAGGCAGTGGATGGAAAGGAAGGCAGAGAAAAGGAGAAGGAGCAAGGAGGAAAGTGCTGCAGTAGCAGAGAAGGCAGCCAGGAAGGATGTTAAGAGATTTTTGGCAGATGGTGATGAGGATCTGGAATTGGAGAGAAGTGGTGATGAGGATGAGTTTGTTCCTGAAGTTGAGCTCTTCCCTCAAACTGACCCTGAGCCAGCAGCTTCGGCAAAGGTACAGAAAAACTATGATGAGATTCAAAACATTGCCCTTGCTAGTGTAAGGTATGGCATAGGGCTGAGGCCAACTGCAGCGATAGCAACAGCAGCTCTGATTGACGCAGGAATCATCACAGAAGACAATACAAGTAAAGTGATTGATAAGAGCAAGGTCAAGAGAGCACAGGAGAAGTTGATGAGAGAGCTGGGGAACAGTTCGAGAAGAAGTGCAGGGAGGAGGGGGGATCTCTTGCATCCTCTTTGATGGGCGGATTGACCTGACCAATGTGATGATGGAAGTGAGGGCAGTGACCAATCTTTTCCCGCAAAGATCAAGGAAGAACACTATAGTGTTGTTAGTGAGCCTGGCAGCTACTATCTGTTCCACTTTACCCCAGAAAAAGCAACTAAAGAGGAGTCACATGCGGAGAAGATTGCTAAGGTCCTGTTTGCCTGGCTGAAAGAGAGGGGTTATGATAAGACCTTGTTGGCCATTGGAGGAGACTCAGCAAATGTCAACACTGGTGTGAAAGCTGGAGTAATGCGGAAGCTGGAGCTGTACCTGGGGAGAAAGCTGGTCTGGTTGGTGTGCAACCTGCACACTGTTGAACTTCCCCTGCGCCATCTCATTGTTGACCTTGATGGCCCTACTCTGTCAGACAAAAAATTATCCGGGCCAATAGGAAAGCTCCTTGATTCTGCTACAGACTTTGATATCAATCCAAACTTCACCCGAATCTCTGTTGGCCCTCCACTGATCAAGCTTCCTGACAAGGTCATTCAAGATCTCTCAACTGATCAATACTATGGCTATAAAATTGTCGGTGCAGTCAGGGATGGAGTACTTCCTGCAGGGCTGGCTCTGTTAGAGATAGGACCAGTAAACCACAGCCGCTGGCTCACCACAGCGAACAGACTTCTCAGGCTCTGGGTGTCAAACCACGGACTTAAAGGAAAGAACCTGAAGATTCTGCAATTCATTGTGGAATTCATCATTGGAGTGTATTACCCATGTTGGTTCAACGTGAAGGTCAAGCACTCCTGGATCGAAGGGCCTAGGCACATCCTCTTTCAGCTGGACTGCCTCAAGTCCTAGAGAAAGGAGGTGCTGGATATTGTGATGCCAACTGTGAGAAAATCTGCTTGGTATGCCCACAGTGAAGTCATCCTCCAAACACTACTCTGCTCTGAGGATCAGAAGGAGAGGATTGAAGGGGTGGAGAGAATCCTGGCCATCAGGGGAGAGGGGGACCCGGACACTCAGCTGGGGGACTCCTCTGTTAGGAGCAGAAGGACACCTGACATCAATTGTGATGCTTCCAGCATCGGTGACTTGATCAGATGGTCAGAAGGTGTGTCAGAGCCACCTCTCACCTGCTCTCTAAGCACCTCAGCGGTGAAAAACTTCATCAACACCCCCATGGAGGTGCGCAACTGGCCTTGCCACACACAAAGCATTGAGAGGGTTGTTAAAATAGTGACTGAGGCTTCTGCTAAGTACTTCTCACAGGAAAAGAGGGATGGAGGGATCATGGCTCAGGAGACCAGCAGGAAGCTGATGTCCAAGTCTGAGTCAAAGCAGGATTTGTGCAACCTGGCAAAGTTCAAGATGTCAGGAGAATGATCTTTGTAATTATATCCAGTGATATACATGCAGTTCACCTATTAATAAATATATGTAAAGTTGATTTGGCCTTGTCAATATAAATGATTTACCTTATATCTTTTAATATATTATAAAGGGGTTCAAAAGGGTAAAATTGGCAATTTAGAAATACAAAATGATGTAGGTTAGAGTTATCCTATCCAAACAATAAGCTCATATTTGAATTCTTTATGTAAAAACACATAATTTAGACACCCCTGATGGTAGGATTTCCTTCAGATTCATGTTGTCACCTGAGTACGACCCGCCCTACAGTGTATGGGGAACGCTTCTCATGTATGGGGTGGCTCAACCCACACACCCGTACTTGACCTGGTGAAATCGTTGCCTTTTCATTTCATCAATTCTCCACCTTTTACTGACTGTCTTCAATCCCTCTCTCTTCGCCGCAATGTTGCCTCACTCTCTCTTTACTTTTGTTATTATAACGGGCACTGCTCTTCTAAACTCTCTAACTATCTGCCTCTTCCCTTAAGGAGAGCACGCAGCACCAGACTTTCGACAAATTTTCATTCCTTTTCTGTCCAACTCTCTAACGCAAGGGTTAATCGATATTTTCAATATTTCCTCTACTCAACCGGTGAACTCTGGCACAATCTTCCTTATTTCATCTTTCCTCCTGTCCATGCACTCCAATCTTTCAAACGCAGAGTATCCAGGCATCTCGAAAACCCCGGACCTTGATTTTGGCTCTCTTCTTCTTCTATGGGGGGGGGGGGCGTTTTTTCGAGCATTACCCTTGGCCCCTCCTTCTTGCATAAAAAATAATCTTTGTTTTGCTTCAGCCCGAATTGTTCATTCTGACGAAGGTCAAGCTTGTTGCTCTACCTTAGACCTACAGTTTAACGTGGAATCCGAGCCACGCCCCTCGACGGGCGGTCAGAAATTACAAAGTCCTCGGCCAGACTCGATCTCACGACCTCCCGATCAGCAGCCCAGTGTCTTAACCACTAGGCTACCCACGGTACTCATTTATCGACCAACCAATTTTATTGTTTTTAAGGATGAACAGCTTGGTTTTGCTCCACGCTGCCTGACCTCACCGGGTCTCGGTCCCGGGGCCGATGGATTCGTAATCAGCAATGCTAACTACTACACCACCGAGGCGTATATTTATATTTTATAAATATATATATTCATTTATTCAGAACTAAATATATGGTCTCCAGGGGATTTGACTAGAACAATGTAGCGGGTCTATAATTGAACGTCAAAGAAACTTAGTTTGTGTACATTTCGTTTTATTAAGAGGTATGAACCATAGAAGGCCAATAATCTCATCCAATATCAGTCAGTGAGACAGGTGTCAGGTAGATTTCAGTTTGTAAAGAGGATTAACTCGTGTGACGGAAGGAATTGAAATAAAATTTTATTTGTTTAATTTTAAGAACGAGATATACAGTATTTACTCTGTTTCATTCTTCTTTTCTACAAGTTTTTTAATATGGTTTCAGAGGTCTAAGAGTAAGGTGACAGGTAGCATTCCGTTCTAAAAAGATTAACTTCCTATTCAGGGAAGGAATTTAAATGTTTTTTTAAGAACAATGTATTTGCTATATTTCTTAAGTTTGAGAAAAATTTTAGAGAATAAAGCAAACCATAAAAGGTCATTAATGCCGTCAACATATATATATATATATATATATATATATATATATATATATATATATATATATATATATATATACACATACATATATATACATATACATATATATACATATATATATATAAACACACACAATTGCTTATCATGAGAAACGGTGCATATTTTTGTCACACTTCCGCAGACATCACTGTCGTGAACACGCCTCATTTGTTGAAGTTCTATTGCGCCTATATGTATGGGTTAGATTAGGTTAGGTTAGGTTAGGGTAGGTTAGGTTAGGTTAGGGTAGGTAACTATACTCGTAGCACTGGATCAGCGTGCCGCGTTACATCAGATGGTCTCTGAACCTTATATACTTTGAATTTTTTTAACTTTTTATCTTTTAAAATGATGGTCTCTGAAGTTCATCGTATGACGTCATATATACAGAGTGCTTCAACAATTTTTACCACTTAGTATGGGGTGCTTCAAAAAATATATTTCAGTACTGTATATTTATTGTTTATATATTTGAGAAACGACATTATCATTAAAAAAAACAAGCAAATAAACACACAAACACTTACATAAACAAAAAAAAAACCACATAAACTATAAGTGGTAAGCAATGACATAGCGCATATAAGTGGTAAAAAATTTTGAAGCACCCTGCATGTATATCTATATATTTTTCATCTCCCCCCCCACTCCCCCATTACACCCACACGTCCCTCTTCTCAAATGCACAAATACTATTTGCTCTTAAAAAACAGACTGAAGAATGAAGCTTCTTTATCCTGTGCATGTCACTCCCTTCATTTATATATTAGGTATGTCTCTTATCTTTCCGCCTCACCCCTACCATCTACACTGACCTCACGAGACTGCTTCCCGTTGATTCAATTACAATGGGGTCGTCTGCTGAAAATCGTGGCCTTGTAGAAAATCCTTTGTTATGTTTTATATCTGACAAAGTACTCGTAGATCATATTAGGTCAGTAATCATTCCACGGGAAATCAAAAAAGTACTGCCTCAGGGCCTCCCAATCAGCGACGCCGAAGTGCCAAAGGCGTCTCCTCTTGGGAGGATCGAAAGGCCGAATTGGAGCGATAGGAAAGGAAACAGATATAAGATTTGGTCGGAGAAGCCCAACGGAGAAAAAAGTTTGACAGAGTTAAAACAAGGATGAGAGGTGAGAAATAAATCCAGAATGTTGGGCCTCTCTCCAGGGCAATCGGAGATACGATTAGGGTGCTGTACAATCTGCTCTAGGTCATTCAGGTTAGAGAAATTGTAAGACCCGTAAATATTGACTTACAATAAATGGAGGTTTCAAAAGAAGAATGAATTTTGGATATATTAATGTCCAGAAAGGATAACGAATTGTTGGATTCAATTTCTGAAGTAAATTCGATGTTGGGATGTTTTGATTACTTTTACTGAATCAATGCAAATATTAATGGCTTCTCCAACAGGAACGTTGGTGAATGAAGATTTTATGTCAAAATTGGCCATTGTGTAAGTGTCATTGTTGAGCGTGATCATTTCTTTAACAAAAGAGAAAGAATCTTCTACTGTATATAAGTTGTGTATTATGGGTAATAATATGGGTACCAAAAATTGTGATAGATTATAACTGGAACTACCCACTGACGATAAAATTGATCTGCGTGAGGAGTTTGGTTTATGTATCTTGGAAAGTCCGTACATGATACCGAGACTGGACCCGGAAACAAAGAGTTTTGAAAAAAACATATCTGAGATTACCTTTTTAGAAGCGAGTTGCCTAAGAAATCTCTCAATTTTTATCTTCCTATTTCAAGATTAGATGGAAAATATTACCTGTTACTTTAGTTAATATCGTTACGTCGTTTAAAATTCTTAGCATTTTGTCTACTTAAGTATTCTTATCTACTGCACAACAAAAGAAGTAAGTCATTGTCAGGTCTTGTGACAATTAATGAGTTGTTTGAGGACAGATTTCTAAGGCTCTGGCGTTCATCCTTCTCCAAATTAGATTTATTAGTTTCAATCCCCTATCTTTCAAATGGTGACAGGACAATTGCGTCCTGGTCAAGTGCGTATCGGACAAATGCGTCCCGGTCATTGGCGTCCCTGGACAATTGCGTCCGGTTTTATTTCGTCCCGGACAATTGCGCACTTCCCCAACTACTATATGAAGTTTATTTATTAGAGAAGTGAATAGAAAGTTCAATGTTGCTTCACCTACGCAGTTGTCCAGGGACGCCAATGACGACGGACGAGTATGTTTGTTATTGTAATTTTGTATGGGATATAATGCCCGGTTAGATTAATTGAATGCCCAGTTAGGTCAACTGTATGCCCTTGACGACTGGTTAGGTTAAGTTGTGATATTTTCGTTAAAACTAACGAAACTAACTTTATCTTAAGAGGACGTAACCCATAAAATTTGACAATGATGTTGCTGATGATGGATAAAGTTTTAGAGAACAGTTTCGAACAGAACTTATGAACATATAACAAGTTTAATAGGTTAAAATGAAAAGTATATTTGAAATTCCGATACTAACTTTCTATTCACTTCTCTAATAAATAAACTTCATATAGTAGTTGGAGAAGTACGCAATTGTCCGGGACGCAATTGTCCAGGGACGCCAATGACCGGGACGCATTTGTCCGGGACGCACTTGACCAGGACGCAATTGTCCTAGATCCTTTTCAAATCACCCTACCAGTGAACGTCATCTAGGTTACCGTCGAAGGTTCGCTGAACAAAATGCTTTCCCCGCCATATCATGCGAAGTGTTCGAAGTTTGCGTAACCGGAAGTGTTACGGATGAACCACAATCCGAAAGTAGCCCTAGTAGCCCAACCAAGATGGTGCAACAAGCCATACTACTATATATAAACAGATAATGTACACCATCTTCCGTTCTTTTTTAGCACAGAAGCCTTCACGTTCATTCAGTGTAGATAATTTTAACAAGTAATAATAATGGTTATTCGAAGAATATTATTTGCAGAAGTCGGTTAAAGAAAAGCATTTTGTATTTTACGAACGAGATAACACTCATAATAGATTTAATTAGTCCCTTTTTCTTTCCTGTGCAATTCGTTGTAGACACACACATACACACACACACACACACACACACATTATTATATATATATATATATATATATATATATATATGATGCAAACCCACGAGGAAAAAGAAAAATTATTTCAAGGCCTTTCGTGTATTTAGAAGTACACCTCGTCAGGGAATGAAGGGAGAAGGCGAGATGACAAAACTATATACAAGCGGAATAGAAAAACAAAAAGATTAGCACATGATTGACAAGAGTTGATTGGAAGCAAAAGGTATTTTAACAGGATTTTGTCAATATTATACATACCCGCACTGTTATTGAAATTATTTTTAAAATGGATAAATGCACATTCTAGAATATTCCTCTCAATTATATATCTGTTTTTAACGGGCACTTTAGAACTGTCCCACTTGATACTATGATTACATCTATACATATGGTTAAACAATGCATTAGAATTATTTGCTGTTCTACACGCATATTTATGCTGTTTTACTCTAATATCTAACGTTCTACCCGTTTGACTTATATATACTGAGTCACATTGTGTACATCCGATCGAATACACACAACCAACCACATTATCCGGGCTATTCTTTATTAGGTGTGATTTAACAGTATTATTATACTTAAAGACTACATTGATACCAATTGCTTTAAGTAAAGTCGGAAGATATTGAAAATTTCCATGATAAGGTAGGCTAAGGATATTTTTACGCTCAAATTCCTTTACAGTTACACTATTATAATACCTACTCTTGGCTTTCCTAAGGAAGTTATCTAAAAATGAAATAGGATAACATAATTTAGTACCAATATTCATGATATTGCATAACTCGGAATCTAAAAATGTATAAAATTGACAATATCCTGTTGGAATACCTTTTGCTCTAATCAACTCTTGCTAATCATGTGTTAATTTTTTTGTTTTTCTGTCCCGCTTGTATATATTTTTGTCATCTCGCCTTCTCCCTTCATTCCCTGACGAGGTGTACTTCTGAATACAAGAAAGGGCTTCGAATCATTTTTCTTTTTTCTTGTGGGTTTGCCTCATTCATTCATTTCACGCGCTTAATTGTGAAATTCATCCCATATAATGGAGCCCACACGTGTCGTTTTCACTGTTGCTCGTTTTACAACTACCTTTCCTTCTCTCCGATCGATTTTTAGACGTTACCGTGCTTCTATTTTCAAGCACATTCTATTAAGAACCAATTCAATTTCCTTAGGAAGTGTTATAGTGAAAAAGTAATTCCAAAATCCCTGCTTGGAAAACGATACCGTATGTTGGACGATACACCGTTTGGTGACACCGAAAGAATTATTTTAAAGAAACGTATTAATATAGCCCGCATCGAAGTGAAGAACGCCTTCAGAGAGTCCAAAGTAAGAAAGGATATATTTTTTTCCACCGTTCCTCTTGCTTGGAGAAGTACACTTTTGGACGATATTTACAACTTACGGAGAAGATGCAATACTCAGAACAGAAAATTAAACAAAAGACGATGATTTAATTCATAATAGTTACTGGAGTAAAAAAGTGATTTTAGTAATATTGTTAACTTGTTGTCCCATAACCTAGACTTCAATACAAAATGTGCGTTAGGTTTTGGGTTAGGTTTCTCAGTCCCAAAAAAGCCCAGCAGTTTACTGATTGCTAAGTCTTTTATTAATTTTTAAAAACATAGTAATATATCCGAAAATGAGGTGACTTTAGCCAAAGGTTGTGTGTATAGTACTTTTAATACGAGGTATGAATCGAATTATCCTTTGAGGTTTGAAAAAGCCCTAAAAACACTTAAAAATAATGATTCATTATACAGGGTGTCCCGTAAGTCTGGACCCATAGGGAAAAATAATAAAATTACAAAATAGTCCAAAAATTTATTTATAATATATTTTTTTTATTTTTTATTATTATTTTTATTATTTTTTTATTATGATCTTACTCCGCTGGAGTTTTATTTGTGGGGCCACTTGAAAGCCAAAGTGTACGAGGTCAAACTTCAGAACATTTTCCACCTTAAAGCACGCATTGTGGAGGCGTGTCAAGAAATTTCTGCGACTGTGATTCAGAAAGTGCTGTCGCAGTGGAGATTGCGTCTTCAACTATGTGTGCGACACAACGGCGGACACTTTGAACAGATTATGTAATAAATTTTTGGACTATTTTGTAATTTTATTATTTTTCCCTATGGGTCCAGACTTACGGGACACCCTGTATATTACTAAAGCGGACAAATCTAATTCAATCGTCATCATGGACAAAAACAGTTATGTTGAAAAGATGAATACGTTATTGAGTGATCGCGACACGTACAAACCTCTAAATAGAGACCCATTCGACGATGTTAATAAAATGTTTAACAGAAAATTAAGAGAAATATTAAAAAATAACTATAATGGGCTTTCTAAGCAGTTTCTTAGTATCAATCCGTCACTACCATATCTGTACGGCTTAGTAAAAACACACAAAGTTAATAATCCCATGAGGCCTATTGTTAGCTCAGTAGGCTCCGTAACCTATAAGCTATCTAAATGGTTAATTAGTTTATTAACCCCGTTAGTTGGCTCTTTTTCCAAGTCACATATTGTAAATAGCATGGATCTTATTGACAAACTGAAGTTTCTTAATGACCATAATTTCAAACTGGTAAGTTTTGATGTATGCTCGTTATTCACAAAAGTCCCTGTTGATGACCTACTTGATTTTTTAAAAGATAAGATCTCTGAATATTCTTTCCCTGTTCAACAGAACACTCTTATTGAGTTAATTAAGCTTTGCGTCAAAGATTGTAAATTTCAGTTTGAAAATAAGTTTAATGCTATGTTGTTTGGATTGGCGATGGGAAATCATCTCTCACCAGTATTAGCTAACTTATATATGGAATTTTTTGAAAGTAGAATTTTGCCTACATTGTTAATTTTAACCTTGTTTGGTACAGGTATATAGATGATATTTTATGCCTTTGGCCTAATAATTTGGATGTTGACTTATTTCTTGGTAGGCTCAAAAATTTAGTCCCATCTATTAAGTTCACGGTTGAAAAAGAAAATGAGGAAGCTTAGCTTTTCTGGATCTAAAAAATTCGGAGATACTTTAATCAGTTCAAATTTGAAGTTTATCGTAAGCCTACTAATAACAACTCTTATGTGCATTTTTATTCTGATCATCATCCCTCGATTAAATCTTCTATTTTCTCTGCTATGTTTCTTAGAGCATTGAGAATTGTCAGTTCTGAATTTTTAGATTCCGAGTTATGCAATATCATGAATATTGGTACATTATGTTAGCCTATTTCATTTTTAGATAACTTCCTTAGGAAAGCCGAGAGTAGGTATTATAATAGTGTAACTGTAAAGGAATTTCAGCGTAAAAATATCCTTAGCTTACCTTACCATGGAAATTTTCAATATCTTCCGACTTTACTTAATGCAATTGGTATCAATGTAGTCTTTAAGTATAATAATACTGTTAAATCACACCTAATAAAGAATAGCCCGGATAATGTGGTTGGTTGTGTGTATTCGATCGGATGTACACAATGTGACTCAGTATAAGTCAAACTGGTAAAACGTTAGATATTAGAGTAAAACAGCATAAATATGCGTGTAGAACAGCAAATAATTCTAATGCATTGTTTAACCATATGTAGAGATGTAATCATAGTATCAAGTGGGACAGTTCTAAAGTGCCTGTTAAAAACAAAGATATAATTGAAAGGAATATTCTAGAATGTGCATTTATCCATTTTAAAAATAATTTCAATAACAGTGTTTAAAATTGACAAAATCCTGTTAAAATACCTTTTGCCTCTAATCAACTCTTGTTAATCATGTGCTAATCTTTTTGTTTTTATGTCCCGCTTGTATATATTTTTGTCATCTTGCCTTCTCCCTTCATTCCCTGACGAGGTGTACTTCTGTGAACACGAAAGTCCTTGGAATAATTTTTCTTTTTCCTTGTGGGTTTGCATCATTCATTTATTTCACGTGTTTAATTGTGAAATTCATCCCATATATATATATATATATATATATATATATATATACCTTACCTTACCTTGTTTCGTGTGTTGGTCTCTCTTCACACGGAGGTCAAGCTGGTGGCCCCGCCTCTAGGTCTGGCCTGGTGGAGGAGCGAGTTACTTTCTTGCGCTCTCCACCGTACATAGCCAGGCACGCCCGGCTCATCTGGTACTGTCCTGAGCCAGGCATCCAGTCTTTTCTTGAAGACTTCAACTTTGACCCCCGTTACGTTTCTGAGGTCCTTAGGAAGCTGGTTGAAAAGTCTTGGCCCCCTGACAACCAAGCTATTTTCCTTCAGGGTTGAGGAGGTCCCTTGTCGTGCTTTTAATTTGGGAACACTACACATTCTGCCTTTCCTATTTTCCAGTGTTGTTTGAATGGTAATTGGGTTTAGTTTTAGGTTTGGTACCAGTTTTTCGATCATTTTCCATATGTAGATTATGATGTACCTCTCTCTTCTTCTTTCCAGTGAGTATATGTATATGTATATGTATATGTATATATATATATATATATATATATATATAATTTAGGGTGATTCAAATATGGGGGTAAAAAAATTTGTTGTAGATTTTAATGTGTTCAACCCTTTAAATGGTTCATTTCAGCATAAAAACAATTATCCTAAAATATTTTAGCAAATTTTTAATTTTTAGGGGTTGCTACCAGCAATTAAAAATTGACAGAACGACTCAAATTGTCAAATTTTTCCACACCACCCAGGGGGTACAGTACAAGGCGCATTGCTTTTTTTAATGTGGAAAGCGCCCCCGTAGGTCCTACCATAACCACAAGCATGCATAATTAAACTACCATGATATTTGAGACATTAGCTGTCCTTACTTCATCAATGTTTCTTTCTTTCTATCAGGGTAAACAGCCCTATAGTTTTTCACTACTTGTAGCAAGATTTGTTTTTGATCTTCGTCATGTGTTAGTATTTTATTATATTCATCCATTAATTTTACTCCTCTTTCCGCTATATCATTCACGACTTTCCACTGTTTGATAGATTTCTTAGCGGAGTTATACTCTTCATCATTATGCCATTCTTTAGCATCTTTGAGTCTTTGAGTATTTGATGTGACAAAATCTTCTAATTTCTTCGTTGGAATAAGTGCAGGATCTAGAAAAGCCCGTTTTGCAGGAAGAGTTTCTGTTGTATTTTGCAAGGCCTTTAAAATTTTGTTTTTCGTTTCAGTAGGCACTTCATCATCATAAAAGGCCAAGGCTACCAGTTCTTCTGATAGGTACCAGAGGTGACCTAACAGTTTTTTAATAGCAACAAATGCAATTGTCTCATTTATTTGTTTGTAGACTACAAGATTCTGTAATAATTCCAGATCAAGACGAGGAGCGCAAGATGGCACAGGAGCTGTAAACCATGCCTTTACATGTGACCGAGTAGCAAATAGACAGATGTCTTTTAGTCCTTTTTTGTCTTTTACTGAAATTTTGAACTGAGATTTTAACATAAAAATTTTTAATGAATATGTAATTTTGGCCATCCACCTAGCCCGATGAAGTCCCGCTGGATGTTTAAATTTGATTCCACCTTTTGGTTCACCTCCCAAAAAAATAATTGTTAACTGCAATAGTTCTAGGTAATCGTCTCTTGGTTGGAATGTATCTAGTTGATTTGCTGCAAATATAATTATGTTATCTTTGATGTCATGAATATTTTCATAGATATCTGGATCTGATAATGCTGTTTCGTAGTCCTCCTTATTAATGCTTGACCATTTTTCTCTGAACTTCTTAAAAAGGACTATATCTGGGCCAGAAGATGGTGATAAAGACTGAAACAACAGCTTCCAGCATAATTTCAAATATATGGTGTCGACATGCCAGCCACAATAAATCGTTGTCGAATTTTTGTTCTAGAAGAATAGCTGCACCATTTCTAGGACCAGTATTGGCTGCCGTTGTATTGAAACACATGCATTTTATTTGTTCGCAGATGTCCCATTCAAGCGATGTCTGATTGTTTGCATTAAAACTAGAGACGCATTTCTGTCACTCAATTTTGCAACATAAAGACTTCCTAATAATTTATCAAACAATTTTCTACGTTTGCCAACCTTACTTTTCCATGTTGAAGGTTGTGCAGCACAGAAACCAGATTCATCACTTTTACTCTCCTCTGATTCTGATGATGTACTGGTGAGTATGACAGCCTCTTCATTCTTCTTTCTTTTGATCTCTTCTTCTGCTTTCCTTTTTTCATAACGTTGTTGCTTTTCTGCTGCTCTTTGCTCTTTTTTAGCAACAGCCTTATCAATGGTACCCATTTTTCCATGACGTCCTTTCTCACGTTGCATTTTCAAGAATTTCTCATCTTCTATTTTTACAAGCTGCATAGCATTCTCATGAGCAATGTCAAATAAGTTTTCCAGTTTATCTTTCCATTTTTCTTCTTTATTATTTAAATTTTGTGATCTTTTCAATTTGTTTGCTTTGTTTTTCTTAAGCAGCTGTCATTCCTTCAGTATTCCTTGAATTTTATCTACTACATGTATTCTTTGTTTTGCTGGTATTCCTGCTTTTTTCCAAACTGCTAGCACATCATCTGCAGTAGAGCAGCATAATTCTCTAATGTCTTGCTTTTTAATATTTCTGTAGTGCATGAAGAGGGCCATCATTTCCTTCTCTGATGGTAATACGGATGTTTTTAGTACTGCAGATGGCTGCCCAATTAGCCATACTTCAGTTTCTTTTCTTGTAGAACTTCTCCCAAATGAGCAACTGGGTGATGGTGAGTTAGGCCTAGCTTCCATAATCGATTAATTGGTATCAACATTACGAGTTCCAAGCAACAATTAAAAGCAAGCTAGTATATAAACCATTAATTAAAAATTCTGAAATATAAACAATTAAACATAAAATCATAAGTTGTAAAAACAAACAAATTGAAAAAGAGGGAAACTTTGACGCCTGGTAGCACATAGTAAATTTTATTTAAAATTCACCAAATTTGGCATACACTACTTTTTTGTCATAGGGAACAAAAATACAGGTTGAACAATTAAAAAAAAAACTTTGATTTTTTTGAATCACCCTAATATATATATATATATATATATATATATATATATATATATATATGTGTGTATATATATATATATATATATATGTATATATATATGTGTGTGTGTGTATATATATATGTGTGTGTGTGTGTGTGTGTACAAACATTCTATGTGATGTCCTCCCAGCTCATTAACTCTTTGCATACGAACAACAACATCTTGGAGTACTCTGGACAGAGAATCTGTTAAAATCTGAGAAATTTCTTATTCAGTTGATGCTTTTAATTCTTCTGTTGTGTGTGGATTCTGTTTAAACACTCTACCCTTTAAATGACCTCACAGATAAAAGTCAGAGGTTTAGATCTGGTGATGTTGGTAGACATGATATTTCTTTACCATGAAAGTGTCGTGTAAGAATCGTGAGGTGAGAGGACATCACACAGAGCATGTTTTGCACTAGGAGACTAATTCTCCATACGTAGAGTAGGTACAATAACATTTCACGCTTTTATTTCATATAAGTTATATCCCGTTAATTTGTATAAATTTGTTTAAATGATATGTGTGATGTGGAACACATCGTAAATAGAGATATCGTAAGAGTATGCGACTGGCTGAAAGCCACCAAATTACCCTTAAATAAAAACAAGGCAAACTTCCTGCTGATCACAAAAAAGAAATTAATACCAGACTTCAATATTAATGTCGACTCGCACTTGATATCGCGCGTCACTGAAGATAAATTATTAGGAGTTGTACTTGATGACAAACTATACTTTCGTCAACATGTAAAAATATAAATCATAACATATCGAAATTCTCGTTTATACTGTACTAACAAAATTATATTTCCTTCCTACAAATACACTTAAAACGGTATACTTCCTTCTAGTTTATCCGCATCTCACATACAATATTGCCACATATCGGAGTGGTGTGATTACATCATTAACTCTTTAATCATAAACCAGAAGCGAATTATTAGAAAAATAAACAAGAGTGATTATTATGCTCATACATCAGGAATCTTCAAGCAACTGCGTACGAGTATATTAAAATTAAAAGACATATTTGCATTACAGATGTGCTCCCTCATGTTCAGAGTTACAAAACAATCTACTCGACGATATTCATCAAGAATATAATGAACAATCAGATACGTAACGAACATCAAAAAAGGTATATGGAGAGTGAATATATCTCAAAAGCAAACTATACTTTTCAATGTAGTAGAAATTCTTACACTTATTTGGCGGTGGAATTATGGAGCAATCTATCGAATGAATTAAAAACAGTCAGTGCTCTCGGTCATCTTTTACGAAGTGACTAAAACTTAACAAATTCCAAAGTTATTGAAGACACTCATTTCTTTCTCCTTGCCAAAATTCTCATTATCCTAAAAATCTCACCTCTTACTTTTCACCACATTTCGCACTTCATTATTTTTTGTACTCAGTGTCTAATAAAAGTATATGTCCTTGTCTGTAAGTTCCCGTTAGTATTTAAGTCTATTGTAAAAACCAATAAAAACCTTGTAATCTTATCTATCATATAATTATAATAATTATAACTAATTAGTAGATTTCGGCCTGTAAAGCCTCGTGCAGGTTTGCTAAAGACAGTTTACAACTGTACACAACACCTGTATTTAATAATAAAATTATGCTCATCTGTGAAAACTACATATATTTGGAAATAAATAAATAAATGAAAATCAATGGTGTGAAAGTGCTTCTAATTACTGTTCTCATCATTCACTTACCAACCACATTTAAGTGAACGAAGATGGAGGCTGGAGGATGCGACGACACCTGACACTCGAAGGCTCCTGTGTCCCTCGGTTGAACGTATCGGATGTGCAGTTGCCAGTCCTGCAATAAATGCGATAGAAAGACTTAAAGACGTGGTATCAATTTCCCTTCGAGTCATTTCCTTTTTTATTTGATATTTGTTTTAAATTTTGTTTTTTTAATTGGATTCATTTTTATCTTCATCTATCCTTCTCTGATCCGTTAATAAGCTACTTAAAATGGAATACACACACACATATATATATATGTATATACACAGTATATATATATATATATATATATATATATATCCCCAGGATTCGAACCCAGCTCCTCTGACTCGTAGTCGTGAATGTGCTGACCATTAGGCTACGACAGGATAAAAGTTAATACAACCTGGGGCATATTTCATCACCCGAGAGAAGCTCTAGGTTGTGTTTATCCTGTTAATCCCCCCCTGCACTCGAGCTAATAGACAGTATTTAATTCACATCTGTCTCGGTAACACGATGGTACTATACTGTTTATTGTAATGGAAGCTGACACATGAGTCAGAGGTACCAGTTCAAATCATGGTGGGAAATATTTTACATATATAAAAAGTACGCTGCTCATGCGCCTATTTCCATATAGATGTGATGTCGTATGAAAGATGATGGCATATTATTCTGAGGTGCCGATGCCCCAGAGACAGACCTTTTTCCATATAATTCCTACTCACGGTCTGAAATTATGGACGTGTCACCATAAAGGGATGGTAATTAAGTGATACCGAGGTATGAAAAACATTAGATATGGCACATAAAGAAAATTAGCGGAAAAAGTAGATTTATTCACTGGCATTCAAAATGGCTTTGAAATGTACTTAATATTGCGGATGAATTGGTCTTCGTAATTATTATTAGGAAAAATAATTAAAATGAGAATAATTAATTCCTAAAATTTCCATATCTATATTTTAATCCCTCATCATCCTACATCATCTTTTGTCATCCGGCATTAATTAAATTAGATAAGTACGGACTGATGCAAAAATGGAGACTCGAGAAAAGACTCGATGTCGAAAAGCCACTTTGCTCAACACTTTCTTAACCTAATCTAACTTGAGTTGACCTAACTTAAACTATCCCAGATTTATCCTACATAAGTCTCGTCGGAAATTAGGTTAAACGTCCATATGTTACACGAACGACGATCATTTTTGCAGTAGAGAATCTGTGGAATTAATACAAGCGTATCTTTTTCCCATACTCCGAAATGAAGATTCTTTGAGTAGCTATACAATCAGTAATGATTTCCATTTCTGTGGATCATTCTGTAAATTATTTCAGCGCTTCTCCAAATGTACTTCGGCGAGCATCGTATTTAACACAATATAAATTAAGTTATCTTTGTTGTACAAATTGTATTACCATGGAGTACCATTTACTTATATTAAGTTTATATATGAAAGGAGCAAGTTTCCGATTAAGGAGGCCACATTGAAATAGAATCTTAATTAAGGTTTTGACTGAAATCGAAGCTGATTTGTACTAAATGATTTCGAAACTGATTGAATGACTGAAGTGAAAACAAAAATATTGGCTTAAGATCCAGATATTTGAATAGAACATAAACAGTAGACTCTTTAGTTCTTTGAAATTTCAATAAAATATTTACATAGAGCTCTGGGCAGAGGAGGTCTGTTTCTCTGGCCACTAATCCCTCCACTTGAAAATAATAGACATTTAATAAAGAAAACGTTCTTCAAGAGAGAGAGAGAGAGAGAGAGAGAGAGTGTGTGTGTGTGTGTGTATTACAAAGAAAAGAAGGAGCCACAACAGCTTTACGGTCGACTCGAGGTGGCACCCATAGTTTGCATACAGACGCAGTCAGACTCAAAGAAAACAAGTATAGAAAAGTAAGGAGGATCCCTTACTACTCATCCACCCCAAGCCCAAAATAGCCAAGTTTGGAAACAAGAAAGAAGAAAATACCGAGCAACTCGTATAGGAAAAACTGCCGAGAAATTTTATAGAGCATTTAGGAACTGGAAATACATGCATAATCATCATTCATGCATATATATATATATATAATATATATATATATATATATGTGTGTGTGTGTGTGTGTGTGTGTGTGTGTGTGTGTGTGTGTATATATACACACACAGGGTTTTTCTATAAGTTATCTTTATAATTTATAGACATCCTAGGAGTACATTGGTGAACAAATTAATATGTTTTTATAAATGAAACCTATTTCAATGATTGCCTTAATAATCAGAAAATAAGATTTACTCAGAGAGACCGTCCAACATTTCGTCAAGATTGTTTTTAAATGTACTGATGTAGGTGCTTCAGACGTCATCAGAAGGATGCTTATTCCAGTAACTGATAATTTGTACGTAAAGAAGTGGCCGCAAATATCTGTACTGTATCGTTTTCATTTGAGTTTCCAGTTATTATGAATCGGGTTCGTGTTTAGTGTTAAAAGTTTAGGGTAATCAACGCTGTCCATCCCATTCAGAAGCTTAAAGACCTAAATGAATTCGCCTCTGACCTGACGTTTTTCTGAGGAATATAAATTAAGATCGGCGAGTCTACGATCGTATGATTTGTGACAGACAAAATTAGTTTAGTCGTTCTGGTTTAAACCATTTTCACGGCTTTGTAAGTCTTCTCTCAAATATGGGCACCAGAACTCCACAACAAACTCAAAGTATAACTTCTTTTCTACGGAGAAAATTGCCTTTTGATATAATTCCAATATTTTATTACACTTCTTTTCACCTTCAACGCAGTATTTAGAAAACTTGAGACCGCTACCCAAGTCCTTTTCCTAGTTGGGCATTACAAGTTCCTGCCCATGCAATGAATAGTTAGCACATCGGTTCCTCGTCTCTGTGTTTATCACTGCATTTGTCTACGTTAAAAGTTATTTGCCAAGTACAGGGTACGTGTGGGTACCAATTTTCACACGTAAGATGTCCAAACGGTATTCTATCTTCATCCATGTACGCTGCAACATTTCAACGTCAATGCTTGCAACAGCAGCAGCAATTCTAGTCTTCAAATGGTCGATGTTGGCCAGTGGAGTTGTGTACATGCAGTCTTTTACATAACCCCATAGAAATTAGTCAAAGGGTGTTATGTCTGGTGATCTGGCCGGCCAAGAGATGGGCGGCCAATCCACCGATTTTGGAAATGCATGTTAAGGGAATTTCGTAATTTGTGTACACCCTGTACAATAATCTGACATCCGACAACTACCACGTGAAACTTTATTACTTTCTCTCACAGACGGCGCAAAAATGGTATGTGTAACTCGTTTCCTAATATTTTTATTTGAGAGAGAAGTTGTAAAGATAATTTGTGTACACCCTGTAATCGACCACTCAGCGAAGCGAACCGATCTTTTAGAATTTTCAGGACACCTTCTACACTGCCTACACAGGAACCTAACTTGGTGCTGTCAGCGAATTCTGAAATAGTGCTTAATATATCATACATATGTTTATATTGTTTAATAAACGAAAGTGGTTCTAGAACTGACCCATGTGAGTCGCCACGTGATACTGGCGCCCACCCAGAGGCTTCACAGTTAATTACAACCCTGTCGCAAAGCCAGTGCTCGATCAATGCGGTCACGGTACCTACCATACCAAAGGCTCTTACTTTCGTCGCAAGTCGCTTATGTGGCATTTTGTCGAACACTTTTTTGAAATCTAAATATACTACGTCTCACTGCACTGGAACGATCATCATTGGTAAAAATATTGTGAAAGAATTCCAACAGGTTAGGGTGAGATTAGTTTAGCATGAGCTCTGTTTACTGAAACCAAGCTGGGAATCGGTTCACAAATTATGGAATTATAAATTATTAATTCTAAAAGAATTATTAATTCTAACAGATGCTAAGTTGATGGTCTTGTAGTTGTCAAGTAACTCCTTGTCTCCCTCTCTGAAGACAGGAGTCACGTTCTCCAGCTTCCAGTCCCTTGTGACTCTGCCTAGAGCTAGAGGCTTCTTAAAGATATGGACAAAAAAATCAGCCATGTCCTCCTTAACCTCTTCATGAACTCGGAACGTGAAAGTATCTGGACTAGTGAGGGGACTTAAGGTATGTGTATTTTACTGATGACTTTCAGAATTTCATTCCGAAAACAAACAATGCAGTTGAAATTCGTTCTGTCTCTGAATGAAAATTTTAGCTGTAGGAATATTCGTGGTTAATTCTTTTGTGAAAACTCACGCGAAGATGTTTAACGCGGTACCTATATCAGCACTGCTGAATTTTAATTCTCCTGTTTCTAAATTTGTATCTGTGCAATATACTACAGGGTGGCTACAAAGTCTCTTTGCATGAAAAACAAGAGCAACATACAGATATGCCGTAATTTCACTGCAAAAGGACTTTGTGGCCACTCTGTATGTTAAATTTACTTCCTAACTTTATCGAAAATACTATATTTTTATGCTTCGCATCTATGTTAGCGTTAGTAGTATGACCGCAAAAGTTTAGAGTGCAATGCAATTGCAAATGTTGCAATGATGCAATGAGTCCCAGTGCCCCCCCCGAGCCAAACCTACGGTACCAAAAAAAAAGAAAGGGGGGAGGGGAACTCTCCTAGCAATCGGGGGGAGTCCACCTGACCTCTTTGGGGGAGAAGTTGGGACGGCCTCACCCTCCAAAGGGGTATACCTAACCTAAGAGAGAGAGAGAGAGGAGGAGGAGGAGGAGAGAGAGGAAGAAACCATCCAGCTTCCACGAGAGATGAAAGCTCAATGAGTGGTCATGGTAGCAACACTTGACTTAGAACTCAAAATCCGCCAGATGGCGTAGAAGCCAGTGCCTCCAGGTATTATCAGCCAGTTGGCACAGTGTATACATCGCCTGAACCCTGAAGAAGCGCACAGAAACGCACACAGATCCCCTATTATTGCACAACACACACACACACACACACACAGAGCTATATATACTAATTATTTATTTATAGATGAGTTTCCAGAAAGAGAGAGAGAGAGAGAGAGAGAGAGAGAGAGAGAGAGAGAGAGAGAGAGAGAGAGAGAGGAGAGAGGGGCGTCTATTTACTTTTGTCATTCACCTCTTATACAAAATGTCTTCAAAAACAGCATTTCTTTTTATTCCAAGAAAGACAAAAATACCCGAGTTGTTCATTCTGACGAAGGTCAAGCTTTTCACCCCACTCTAGACCTATAGTTTAACGGGGAATGGGGATCTACCCGAATTGTTCATTCTGACGATGGGCAAACTTTTCAACCCACCCTAGACCGACGGTTTAACGGGGAATCCAGCACCCGCATCTTAACCACAGGTCACCCAGAGTACCCATTTTATCTACCAACCAATTGTGCAGAAGATAGGTGTGCTACGCATCTAATAATAAAAGAGATACACAGGGCTCTTTACACTGCACATTATTCCAACAACGTGCAGGATGATAAAACAGGTTTAATAATACACAGTAGATATACTAAACGTATATTAAATTTGTTAATAAACAATTATTCTCATAGATTAACATTCAACAATCCTTTCTATATACTTTTATATTATTTTTATAATAATGTTATAATGTAATGTTATAATGTTTCAGACCAACAAAGACCCTAGGATCCACTCATGGTTGGTCTACCTAACTGTGTTCGTAATTGTGTATTGTGCATGTCTTCCGTGGTGGCGGAGAGGACCTACAATTTTACGTGGGTTCGGAACCACAAGCCTTAATTTTACTACCTAAACTATACCCAATCTATTAACATATGCGTCTAATCTATTTTTAAATATGTTTATAGACGTGCTACTAATTACTTCTACCGGCATACTATTCCAGCTATTTACTATTCTACGCGTAAAAAAGTTTTTGCCAACTGATGTCTCGAACCTTCTACTTGTCAACTTATACCCGTTATTTCTATTCCTATTATATTGAGATATTTCGAAAAAGCTAGCCCTATCTACGTTATTGAACCCATTCATAATTTTGAAAACCTGGATTAGATCACCCCTTAGCCTCCTAGTCTCGAGTGTAGTCAATTTTAACTCTTTAAGCCTATCCTCGTACGACTTCGACCTGAGCGACAGAATCATCTTAGTTGCTCGTCTTTGAACTCTTTCGATTTTGTCTATATCTTTTCGCATATGCCGATTCCCAAATTGGATCGCATACTCCAAATGGGGTCTAACTAATGATATATAAAGAGGAACAATAATATCGCGCAATTTGTACTAAAAATTCCGAGCTATAAAACCTAACACTTTGTTCGCTTTATTGACCGCTGCTGTACTTTGTTTCGCTACTTTTAAATCACCAGTGACTATAACTCCTAAATCTTTTTCCTGTTCTACGCTTGTTAACTCCTTCCCTGACATACTATACGCAAAATTACCGTTACGCGAACCTATATGTAAAATTTTGCACTTATCGACGTTAAATCTCATTTCCCATATGACTGACCAATCAACGATTTTATTCAGATCTTCCTGGATTTTACCTCTATCTTCGTCATTAATTGCCCTACCACCCAACTTCGTGTCATCCGCAAACTTTGAAACTGTATTGATTAGGCCGACATCTAAATCGTTAATCTATATAAGAAAAAGCAAGGGGCCCAATACAGAACCCTGAGGAACGCCACTCACATTAGCCCAACATGACTCCGCTCCATCAACGACCACCCTCTGTTTCCTACCTCGCAACCACTCTTGTATCCAATTTATTACTACACCCCTGATTCCATGAGCCTTAGTTTTTTCAATGAGTCTTTTGTGTGGTACGGTGTGAAAAGCTTTTTGAAAATCTAAATACACTACATTAACAGCTCGATAACTATCGTAAACGACAACCACGCTTTGAAAAATTTCTAACAGATTAGTTAAGCAAGATTTGTTTCGCCTAAAACCGTGCTGCGTATTTCTAACCAAGTTATGCAATTCTAAGTGTTGAAAACTATACGGTCCCTAATTATTGATTCCAGTAGCTTACCTACAACAGACGTTAAACTGATTGGCCTATAATTCTCGCAGCACCTTTATCGCCTTTCTTATAGATAGGTTTTACATTTGCTAACTTGAAATTATCTAGTACGCACCCCTCAGACATAGACGCATTAAAAATCTTTGTTAGCGGCACAACAATGCTATCTTTTAATTCTTTTATTTGTATGGGATATATGGAATCCGGCCTCGGTGATTTACACATTTTCATTTTATCAATATGCGTATTACCTCCCTTTCGCTAACCACAATATTATCAAACAAAATTTACCATTATCAAAAGGTATTATGTCTATGACCGTAGGGATATTCGTTACATTTTCTATAGTAAAAACTGACGTAAAAAAATCGTTTAGCAAGGTAGCCATTTCTTTGTTTTCAGAAACTAGCTCTCCTTTAAAATTTTTCAACGGCCCCAAGACACTTTTTACTGGATTTCTATTGTTGACTTATTGACAGAATCGCTTGGGGTTTTCTTTGCCGTCACGAGTTATGGAGATTTCAAATTCGCACTTGGACTTTTTTATTACACTTTTCACTTCACGCCTTAGAGATAGGTAGTTGTTTCGAAACCATAAATTGTCTTTATCGCACTTTTGTAGCCTATAAGTAGGCTGACCATATTTCCTTGAGACAAAAACGGGACATTGGGATTGCAAAAAAAGGACGGGGGTTATGTAATATTCTGTGTTCATGAAAAAGTAAGTACATAAACATATTCAGCTTACAATTATTCTTCAGTGACAGAACCCATACAAAAACCCATACAAAACGGTACTGTCCCGTTCAAAACGGTACGTATGGTCAGCCTACCTATAAGCCCTATCTCTACTCTTTATAATATCTCCTACTCTAGAAGTAAATCACAAGGGCTTGTTGTTTACTTTCGCACGTTTAATTTTGCACGGTACACATTCCTTATTTATAGTCCTAAATATTGTTTCAAACGATTTCCACTTTAGTTTTGCGTTGGAAATCCCCATTATGTTTTTTCAATTGACGTGTGACAATTCATTTCGAAATTTATAAAAGTCTGCGTGCTGGAAGTTAGGAATTTTAGTCGAGTTAGCTGATTTCGAGTGACTTACTGAGAGGACAAACTCTACCATATTGTGATCGCTATGGCTTAACGGTTCTATTACTTGAAGATCCGTGATTAGCCTATCATCCGTGGTTATTACTAAATCTAAAATACTGTCCAACCTCGTAGCTTCCCCAAACTTTTGAATAAGAAAGCTATCCTCGAGAAAATTAACTAAACGATTACCTTCCGCGTCTCCCTGCAATGTATCGTAATTCACCCATAACTAAGGCCTGCTCATGACCTACTATTCTCTTTAGTTCACGATATAACGCTTCGTCCGTATCAGCTGTTTGATTAGGGGGCCTACATATAACCGCAACAAAAAGTTTGAAATCGTTCAATTTAAGTTCTACTATTGACGAATCTATCGGTTCTGGAATTCCGTGCTTTACTTCTATAACGTTCGCAATATTATCTTTGATATACAACATAACACCGCCTCCTCGGCTACCTATTCTGTTTTTAACCAAAAGTCTATAACCTCTAATCTGATACTCCCCTACAAAGTCACGTGTTTCAGTGCTAAGCCATGATTCATTTATCGCAATTAAATCATAGTCTTTACAAGCAATTAAAGAAAAAAAATTCGTTTATTTTATTTCGTAGGCTACGAGCATTTAAGGATAGAATCTTCAAATTGTTTGTAATTGCGACACCTTCGCGAGCGCAGGGAAAATTTGAGGAAATTACGCTGGGACCGTTCGAGTTACGGCAGCCTGAAAAGAAGAGACAGTATTATGAAATAGTCTTCCTAAACGCGCAGCTCCAACGTCATTAAGATGAAGTCCATCTCCGAGGAACAAGTCCCTCCTGCCGTAGAAACTGTTCCAAAAATTCGCAAAATGTACTCCTTCCTTATAAATAAATTATTATTATAATAAATTATTATTATAAAGAAACTCACGCCAATTCAAAGTTAATTAACTGTTAATTTTTATAGAAAACAGAGTAAAATACATTTACATTAAATTGTCTTCGCAGCCACGATAATTTACGCTCCCATCCATTATTAAAAATTAACTAAAAATTTTAAAACGCATATGTTGAGCTTGTTTTTTTTGTTTGTTTTTTATTCCTAATCCCCCATAAACTTTAAACCGATGCGAATTTCCCCGATTTCCAAATTTATCTTCCAGCGTCGTTACGTCCCTCATATATATATATATATATATATATATATATATATATATATATATATATATATATATATATATATATATATATCACAGGTAAGATAATAAAACAAAGTTTATGACACGGCCATTCTCTCCATGACCCTCCACAATTAAATTTTAATTAAATCTTACAAAGCATATCTTAAGCTTTTTTTAACTCCTAATCCCTCATAAACTTTAAACCGATGCGAATTGACCCGATTTCCAAATTTATCTTCCAGCGTCGCTAAGTCCCTCGTATATGTATATATATATATATATATATTATATATATATATATATATACACACAACAGGTATACCCTCGTGATTCGACTATTGGGGGTGTTTACAATTAGGTTCACATATTTAAAAGGGTTTTTTTCATCTGGAATCCACCGCAGTTGTATTTATCAACCAGTAGTTCCAGAAATATCTCGTCATGGGCCAATCACAAAACCTTTACGGCCACCCGCAGTTGTTTGAAGATGGAGATGCGGCAGACAGGAGTGATCTTCTCTCCACACAAAGCATTGCAGAAATTTGCGATGGAATGCAAGAATAATCCGTTGAAGACGACATTAAAATGTAAGTAATTAATTTAATTTGTGATTCGGTCTTTATACTTCGGTTCATTCAGTGCCTGCGTTAATTCATTTATAAAGAGCCATAATAAATGCGTTTCGAAAAACTAGTTTGTGATTTAAGCGGAAGGCCGGTGTATATATATATATATATATATATATATATATATATATATTCTGCAAACCAACAAGGAAAAAGGAAAACGATTCCAAGGCCTTTCGTGTATTCAGAGCTACACCCTTGTGGGTTTGCAGCATTCATTCATTTCACGTCTTTAATTGTGAAATTCATCCCATATATATATATATATATATATATATATATATATATATATTATATCGCTTCATTCAGTGCAAGTGTCACAATTTATAAAAACTCTTAATAAAACGAAGTGAAAGGATATTTGCCCAGGGATCGAGGCCCAGGGGAGGCAGACGATGCGTAGCACACCCAGGTAATCTTACTTTTGAAAACTGTCAGGATATCTGCTTTTGTGATTATAATTTGCTGGGTGCCCTAATCGGCATTTTCTCTTATTGTAACTCTCTCCCCATATATATATATATATATTATATATGGATGTATGTGTTAATAACCGGGCTCGTTACCCGGTGTCGGCAGAAGATGCTTAGCACACCCTGCTAATCTTCCTTCCTGATAACGTGATTTAGCCAGTGAATTTTATTATCAGATGAAGGTGTCCTTTGAAAGTGAAATTTTATTAAACGCTTGTTTCTGATAACTTAAAAATTTATAGAAAGTTCAACAGGTAGGGTTTTAGAACTACGAAAAAATTTAAAGAATTGCCTGCGGTCCAGGGTTCGAGACCAGTGCTGACAGACGTTGCGTAGCACACCCAGCTAGACTTCCTTTTGATCTCCAGTTGGAATAGTTGCTTTGTGTTTATTATTTGACCCCGGCACCCTAATCGACATTTTATCATAGTGTAACTCTCTCCCCATATATATATATATATATATATATATATATAATGGATGTATGTGTTAACAATCGGGCTCTTTATCCGGTGCTGGCAGATGATGCGTAGCACATCCAGCTAATCTTACTTTTGAAAACTGTAAGGATATCTGCTTTGTGATTATAATTTGCTGGGCGCCTTAATCGGCGTTTTCTCTTATTGTAACTCTTTAATTAGACTTTAATTTAATTTAACTTTAATTAAAAAGATTCAGTATGAACTAATGATGTTAATTTCTCCTTAAAGGACCGATGCGGAACTTGATCGTGTTATATCTACTTTTCGCGACAGCTTTGATGAAAGGCAAATAAATGACGACGATTTGGAGGCTTTACCGTGCAGCCAACCCAGTGACCTGAATACCGAGGTCGAGGTATTGGCTCACATCCGGTCCAACGAATGCTAGTTCATCGAGGAACTAATGTAAGTTTTTTGTGGTTAAGAACAAAACACATTGTATTTTCATTCAATTTATTAAATGGTAGAAAGCATGTTTTAGTACAATTTGGCTTACAGAACTGGCGTCCATTAAATAAGACTAACATTAATGGAGACATTTTACAGTTATAATTATTTATATATATATATATACACACGTAAAACTTTACGCAATATAGTTACACTAATATATACACACGTAAAACTTTACACAATACAACGAGTGCGTACAAACGGGAACCTTTTTTTATCTGTCTGCATACCAATTCACCATTCATCTCAGTGTCGCACAAATCGAATAATTTAAAAAAATTTATAAATCCCTTCCCATGACATGCGCAGGAGAAATGAAAGACAGTACATGCCACAAGTATTACTAAAATATCCTTGAAACGGTAAGGATTCAAGACAATTTCAGGGACATGTACCTGTTCGATAAATTGTACAACCACAGGGTCACTCCAGGGCTGAGTGCCGAGTGATCAAAATGGTACATTCTTTCCCTATTTTTAAAATAGATTGCAAACCAATGAATCCCCTCACTCCCCACAATGTCCGTATTCACGATAAGGCTAGACCAATCTCTCGTAGTTGACAGTTTCAATGTTTCATTCTTCGCAAACACACCGATAAATTTGGAGCGTGTGACTCGGTCACTCTTCATTACACTCTGGAGTGTATACGCGTCCATTTTAAAAGTCTGTGACAACCTTCCTGAAACGGTCGAGCTCTATTAGAGTTTGTGATTCGAGGTATACTAGTACACTAATAGGCACGTCTATACGGTCGGCGAACTCCAATCTGACTGAGATGTTACCACTTTGTTGTGGACTTAAGTGTGTATTTACACTAGCAGATAAGTCGGGGGTAATATCAAGTGGGTAAAGGTTAAATTGATCGAAAATTCTTTCTGCGTTACGCCAAACTCAAGCTCGTCACAGCCACCGGCAATATGTGCCAGATTGCTATAAGCTCTCGCGCAGAGCGGGAACACCGCGTCTGATGAGTAGTCCGTAACCATAGTCCCGCCCAATGCAACGCCATTTACATATATAGTTATATTTTTAAGGCCGAAATTCTCGAATTTAAAGGCGCTCTTTTTATATTTTCCATTCGTCGAAGCGTGATCCTGCATTCCAATTAATATCCTTTTAGGTAGAACTCCCAGGGCCACGTTTTCTAGCTGCCTCGAGGCCAACTCGGCGGGCACCGTGTATAGTTTGATCTGTACTCTGTTAATTGGGTATTTTACTGTTGCGTGTATTAAACTTTTTTCAATTTCTACATATTTCGGCGAACTTAATTTCACTCGCTGTACGTGTAGATATGTTTCCATGATGTGAATCACAACGGGTTTTGCGCCCTCTTCTTGATCAGGTCCCAGATTTATGCAGATCTCAGGATTCGTGCGGTTGAGTTTTAGCATCATATCCACCCCATTCATCAGCAGTTTCTCTTGGAACGTGAAGTCTGTATGCAGACGTCTTAAACACTCGTATATCTTCTTTTTAGAATTTTTAAATTTATCCTTTATACTACTTTCGTTTTTAGTCTGATAACAGCACTCGGCAGTTAAAAAGGTATCCTTCGCTTCTTTTGAAAAGTTAAGGACATTTTCCAGATAGGCTCGTAGGTGATAATAACCCGTTCCTGCTGAGATGTTAACCTGATTTAAATACACCTCACACTGGCTGAATATGGAGTGTAGAAAGTTGGTTTCAGGCTATGCAGAGTAACTATCAACGCAGTCCGTTCCATCTGAATGGGCTATACGCAGTTTAGCATATATGTGCATACAACTTGGATCAAAAAAGTGAGGGCCTGAGCTGGGTATCACGAATTCTATAGGGGCACTCGGTGAACTAATTGTGCTTAATGGATTAATTGTAATAAAGTCGCTATGCTCAATGGATACCTGAGTGGGGTGCATATCAAAGCGAGACAGTTCCCATTTACAACATTGTGAGCTGCATGGATGGATGAAACGCGCCATGACGAGTCAGAAATAGTGCAACCTCTTTCGACAAGTAGTAATCAGCCCATGATTCGTGAGAGCAGTGTCCTCAGCTTATATCAGTTAAAAAAATGACCAGTCATAGGCTTCATACGTTCAGAACACTTCTTTTTTGATGTCCGTTTACGTTTAGCGCCACGTGTTGGTAACCCCTTCTTCCTGACAGCTTTCTTCTTCTTTCCGCCAGCACGCATTTTTCTCTTTGCATCTTTGATGATTTCGTCCCGTGTGCGTTTGAAATGTTTTTTCAGAGCTTCTTTTGGTTTAGTTCCACCCATTGTCTTCTTCCGCGTGAAAACGTGATTGTAACGCTTTCCTCCCAAGGTATCTAGCACCCCTCATCAACAATGGGACAGCCGTGCGTAGTATGGTTGAAAAAAATGGATCCAAGCCCACTCCCACGCTGATATCTCACTCCTCGATAGACTGTGAATGGCCTTCGGGTCATTATAACTGAATGCGACGAAAGTGTAGCTTCGCTGTTAAGCTCCCATCACTAAATGGGAAATTTTTTCCTTTAATCGTTCTTATATATATTGAGATATTGGTTAATAGATTAGTCGCAACATTCACATAATGGGGGCTTGTCATATGTAATGCTCAAACTCTTCCCTCTATGGTTGGGAATGTGTATAATGCGCAGAAGGCGCGCCTGGGTGTCCCCAACAAATTGATGCTCCACGATATTGCTGTTAATATAGCACATGTCTGAGGATGGGCAGCTTTCACCCAATTTCTCCAAGTTCAACAGATACATTAAGCTGGACAAGTCATGTTGTGCCTCGTGAAAGGTATCTCTTTGGAGAGCTACACCATATCGACCCTCGGCAACAATTGTGAACAGCTCTTTGTCTAGTATTTCTACTAAGCGTTGATTTTAACTTCAACGTGCTTGCAGGCGTGTCTATGTTTACGACTTCAAAAAGTAAGTCGTTTGTCAGGTACAACTTTTCAAGACTCTTGTTTAACCGCGTCACAATGTCAGTGGCTGTGTTATAATGACCGATTCCTAGTGCTACATTTGTACTATAGTACTGTACCTCACCGAACAGGATTTTGATCGCATAGTGTTGTCTAAGGTTATGCCTAATTTTTCACACTTTTCGACTCTTCTAAGGATCAGAAATATGATCTGTTCATTTTCAAGAGTTAAAAATTTGGTGGCAAGCTGGAATTCACAAACACCAACTTCGTACGAATCACGTTCCAACTCAATGGGCCCATGGATTCCTGTTACAAAGTTGGCAAGGATGTTGTTAGGATGTACAGACAGAGAAGAAGAGGACAGGAGTGTGACATAGAAGTGGTTAGGCGCCATATTGCATACTATTTAAGCTTCATTATTGCACCAGCTTTTATATAGGTGTTGAAGCTTTCTGGGTTACCTAGCCATTTCACAAGGTACATTTTCCCCTTTCCTGAACCTTTGCTGCCTAAAATGTTTTCAATTTTAAACATATGTTTTCCTAAATTAAATGCCACTTTCTGCAACTCCTCGCGGGAAAAGCCTCCTGCGATTTCCGTCCCATTCAAATTTTCAACGTAATACATCATTATCTCGCCTTTAGGTCTCATAGCACTACTTTAAAAATCTCACGTGTCCATCATTGCTCAAATCCCTTCGCGAATTTATTTCCCGAACGCGATAACCTTACATAATCATTCATTTTGAAACGTGTAGAGTGTGGTGGTGGTGTTGCACCTCTTCTCACATCAGTCTCTGGTCGCGTACCTCTTTCTAAAACTTCGTTATGTTGTGCCAATCGTACGGTGGTGTGAGCGGTTGTATGACGAGACCAATGATCCCAGAATGTTTATATATCTGTATATGTTTGTATGGGTAAAATATGTACAGCATTGCTAGTGTAGTAACTGATATTAAACTCTGTCAGCATGTTCTGAAAAGAACGGCCTATAAATTATTTCCCCATATTCGTACAAAAATAGCCAGGAATCCTGTTTTCTTTCAACATTAGCGTTTCGGTAGCTTTAGCAACTGTTTCAGGCGATTTATTTTTCAGAGGAATTAGACAGATATCTAGAGAATACATCTATTATGAATAGGATGTCGCGGTAGCAATCATTATACACTGAATATCTTTCAATGGCTGTTAAATCCGCTTGCCAAATACAGTCAATCGAAGCCGCTGTTGTCCTGGCCATTTTAAACCTTTTTCTCACCGGTTTATGAAGTGTATAAGCATCCTGCTCCCGCAAAAACCTCTCAAAATCTTTCTCCTTACTCCATCATTGTAAACACCTCTGTACAGTCTATTAACACCGCCATAGGAGGCTGGGTTAGAAATGTCATAAGAGCATTTTCTTAATATGTTAGCCATTTGCGTATTTTAGAGACACGTGGATAAGGTTGGCCGTTTGGTCTCTTCTTTCTCCTCTTCAGAGATGCTACTGTTGGGGGTGATGGCGTGCTCAGTCGTGACACATGCAAGACTTGCTCCAAGTCTTTAACCCATTCAGATTTCCTATCAATGTTTTGGGGACATTATTTGTTGTAGTCTTGTTTTAATATGCTTCCATCCTGTTGGTGAGGGCCTGTCCCACTTTCTCACCAAATCATGGACAATGTCCACGATATTGGATCCCTGTACCCTTGTTCTTTCAACAATGACCTCGCCTGTATCGGTCCACTGTATGATGGGATCCTCACTCAATAGATTATAAAGACATAAGCTTTTATTCCTCAATGTATGTGGGAGACTGCTTTTTAATACATGCTCGATGTGTTGCGTTCCGTTATTTTTTGGCTGGTCATCTCTAACGTCGGCCCCAGGTCCTATGTCGCCATGCTCATCTTGCTAGCACTGTGCCTAATAACACGGGGAGCTCTGTCAGATTCTTATAATCTTCATACTCATGAAGAAATTTCTGCAGAGACTCTTGATACAAGATCCTTTTCTCATCAGGTGACTTTTCACTGTTTAATAGGGCTAACAATTCGCTTTCCATTCTTTTAAGCCTACTTTTACGGGGTTCTAGAACGTGTCTGGATTCTTTGAACTTTGCAGTGAAGCATACACCTCGTGGGGAATCACTATACTACCACTTTCTTCATTATATTAATCTAGTCAGTAAAGGTCCCAAAACTGAAAATAAGATGGGGAGGAATGATCCCCCTCTTTGTACAATAATTCGCTTTTTCTTCCCCACAGTTTGACTTTTACGAGCGAGCGTACGTATTATGTTCTTGTAACGACGTAGGCGAGCCTTCTGAGGGGGTTTCATTGGCACATTACATTTTATAACATTAAGAGAGATTTCATAGATGCATTTTAAAAAGTCGGAGTCGATATTTTTAACAAATCTCTGCTGCAATGCCAGCGGCAATCATTGGTAGATTTTTATTAATTCACGATATTTCTTCAGCCGATTTGTCATTCTGGAATATACACCGTTTCAGGCTCGTTTGGGAATATATTCGTTCTTAGAAGCACCCTAAACGTGTTTCGCGGGTGAAGGTCACAAAGCAAATATCCGTAACGCTGACTTGTGGCTTCTTTGTAAACCTCCAAAAACTCCTTACGCTGATTCGAGAACATTTGATTGGCTAATACCCCAATTTGTGACATCTCTACGTTGTGCGAATAAGACTAGATATTGTGTATTTAACGACACATCGCCCATGTATCTATTTTTGAAAAGTAGATTCTGATTGATGAAGAATACCCTTATGTTAAAATGGTGGGAGAACACTATAAATGTCTCGGCAAACGTTTTATCCATTTCCAACATGAGATCGTCAATTATAATGACTATGCTCATTTCTCTTTAATGAATTAACGTCATATACACTTTTGTGGAAGAAAATATTATCTTGGTACTCGTTGAATAGCACCATATTACTTTATGCACAAATTTTGAGAACATCTCCCCCTTATCTTTAATGATTTTATGCATATAATATATGTGGAGGGGCTTGTGAACCTGAATTTTTCTACAGATTCCATCTCTAACACGTCACACCCATAAGTGGGTCATTTACAAAATATAACAAAATTTAAGTGCTGCTCCTTATATTCTTGTTTTTCTTCTTCCACAAAACCGTGAATGACGACGACGTACAGCCCCCATCATCGATATTACAGATGACCCCGATGACCGTGTAGCTACAGATTCCACCCCCGCTGACGAACCGTCACCAGCGATACCTGTAGCACGTGACAATTCAAAGCGGAAGCATGATGAAGAACCCTCCACGTCAGGTATAAAGCGTGCCAGGATTGCGCCGGTTGTTAGACCCCCAGTAATAGAGCCCCAACCCTCTACGTCTTACGACACAACCCCCAGAATAATATCTTCCTCAAATATACCCCTTTATTCCTGTTCAATTCCAGGTACTTCTTCCACACCAGCAGCAGCAGCTTTTTGTGCTGTGGAACAAGGTATAACATTCGATTTGGTGCGCACCTCTACCCCCACCCCTGCCCTGACTAGAAATCGGTACGTGGTCAGGGTTGACCCTGGATCCCTGTATAGTAACGCTGTTGGACTGCGACGCGTAGTTGAGCGTATTGTGGAGTTTGCCCTTCAGAACCGCGACGAACGTGAAGTCCAGACGAGGTTGTCCTTCAGGTTCGGGTCAGATGACGGGGATGTAGATGATTTTTGGGTAGTAATACCGTTCAAACGCTTGGCAGCTGTAGACAGAATATATGTTGGGCCGTATAATGCAGGCCTCTCAAAGTAGTACAGCCTTCAATATGGACAACTTCATGGTAGATATTGACAGAGTATTTCGGGTTGCGGGTCATAGTGCCACACCTTATACTCTTAATTTCAATTCTCAATCTATTTACAGAAAGCATTTAAACGTACATCGTGGTTGCGACTTTATAACAATAGTCTTAGCTCATATGTTCACTGTACTAAATACAATCACATATAATATCTGACTGCCTACGGTTATGCAGCGTGCCCGTAAACTGGCTTCAGATTGTAAGCTTGAGTTTGAGTGTAATATGGGTCCCGAAGAGATGAGAAGGGTCGAGCAGGAAATGAATGTTCGTATAGTTGTATTTGGAATGGATGAACGTCTTAGGACTGTGTATGGTTTTAAAAGCTGTGTGAGAGATCGTACAAGACCTCTACTTATTTTAAGATTGTCAGAAACATCGTATCTTCCCATCCGTACTATAAGGACTCTCTACGCTAGTTATGATAAAAGTCGAAAATATGGAAGGGATCATGATTTGTGTAAGGGATGTCTCGTGTTTGCAGATATAATGAAACATTGTAAGGAATGCTACATGGTATGTGAGCAGTGTAAAAGCTCCAAATGTGAAAGTCGTTAGTTGAAGCTGAGGAGAGGGAATAAATGCTTTGAGCTCCATAAATCAATTGGCACTTGCAGGAAAATGAGAATCTGTGAATGTGGCCTGTTTCATATGATGGATAATTGGGGTAAGTTTGTGCATAAATGGGATAAAATTCACTGTTCTATATGTCATGAAAAATATAAGGCTGATGGAGTGAAGCATGTATGTTATATGAAAGATGCTAAACCTAAAAATAGCCCTTGTATAACCGTGTACTACGATATAGAAACATACACGAACGCTGAAACCAAAGGTTATTCCACATTTACTCGGAAGTCAGACTATCTGTGATGAGTGCATGGATGTTGAGTGTGATGAGTGTCACAAATGTGGTAAACGGACAAACTTTTTTAAAACGATTGCACACGACAGCCCTGTGAAACTCTGCATCCTATACTGCCAAGTTAGCGGACAAGTTAAAAAAAATGACTGTATATTCTTGCTCATAACGGAGCAAAATCTGACACACAGTTCCTTTATAAGGAGTTGCTTGAACACGAGTCATCGGAGATATTTACAGGCGACCCCTTGAAAAGAGGCAACAAACTAATATAAATGCAGATAAGAGGTAATGTTCAGTTTAAAGACACCCTGCTGTTCACACCTTGTAAATTAGCCAAGCTACCCAAGGTCATGGGCGTAGCCGCTGATGTTTCAGAAGGGTATTTCCCTTACACTTTCCTCACTAACGAAACTTTAACTACGTAGGACTGTCTCCCTCCAAACATTACTTTAACTACACCAACATCAGTGATAATGAGCGTGAAGATTTTGACCGCTACTACAACAGTTTTAATGAAACTAGTCCATACAATATAGGTGATGAATGAGAGCGTTATTTCGTGAATGATGTGCGCGTGCTTAGAGTATGCTTCCAGTCCTTTAGAAGGATGCACATAGCCCGTTTCAAATGCGATTCGCTGCAAGTCGCAACCACGATCCGCCTCATTATGTTTTACGGTGTTCAAGAAGAACTTCATGCCTAAAGACACTTTAGACGTCATTCACAGAAACAATTCCCACAGTTATGGGCAAAACGCTATCTACTGGCTCATACACCTACAGCAACAGACCGGGGTATATATAAAACATACCCGCAACACGGCGGAAGTACCCATTAAGGTCAAGTCGTGTTTTTTGGGTTGAGGATCTAAGTGAGGATCCAACCACTGGTGAGAAGACTGTGTACTCCTTTAACAGCTGCTGGTGGCATGGATGCCAACGCCCTGAGTGTGCCGTCACAGGGGACATCCATGGAAGATCGCCACCGACAGCCTCGCATGGACTCGTAACCGCGATCAACTTATCGGCTCCCAGTTCACTCACAAGATCGTGTGGGAGCATGAGTATGATGCACGGATGAAAACAGATGGCCAGTACCGTGAAGAAATAAAGGCCATCAAACGTTCAATGGTGTTGAACCCCCTCAAATGCGGTGACAGTTTGTTAGGAGGGCGTACAAACCCATTCAAGCTATACTTTCCGCCTACGGAGGGCGTGAAACTTCATTACTACGACTTCTGTTCTTTATATCCCTACGTGATGAAGAACAGTCCGTACCCCGTAGGTGCACCTGAAAAACTGTTGGGCCCCGCCATGCCAACCATCGAGGCGTTCTCAGCTAATTTGAGTGAGCGCTACTTTGGACTCTCTTTCGTAGACGTGCTCCCCTCACGATTTATGGATGCCGATCTTACCCGTCGTTATAGATCACAAGCTCATGTTTCCCCTGCGCGTGAAGTGCGCAGAGGAGAAGAACGGGGATTCTAATCATACAACCAACCAGCGTAAGATCAGAGGTGTATATACAATCCCTGAGTTGAACCTACTGTAGCCGTTCGCCATGGATACAGAATATTGAAGATACATGAGGTGTGGAGGTTTCAGAAGCTACCCAACCTTTTCACGCCATATATAAACGCTTTTTTGAAGGATAAAGTAGAAGCATCTGGGTATCCGCGAGGAGTTGATACCGAAGATGAAAAATCGGCTTATATTCAGCGTTACCCTGCCCGTGAAGGTATACAGCTTGACCGTTCCCAAATTGTTAAGAATCCCGGCAAGCGCTTTAGAGCAAAGTTTTGTCTAAACAGTCTTTGGGAAAAATTTGCACAGAATACTGGCAAAGGGAACGTTCATTTGGCGCAAAGTTATAGTGAAGTCTGGGATTATGCCAGCGCTCCCGATAAAGAGGTTATGGAGATCGTGAATGTAGGTAATACTTACATAATAAAGTACAACATCACCGAACTGGCCACAGATACCTCACGGGTTACAAACATACCTGTGCCCAGTTTCACAACGGCCTATGCCCGCATCAAGCTTTGGGGACTACTGCACTCTCTTGGGCGGAGGGTGCTGTAGGCTGACACAGATAGCGTACTGTTCACAGAGAGGGAGGATGAATACATGCCTGCTATTGGGGAATTCCTCGGAGAGTTAACTGACGAGATCAAGGATGAGTATGGTGATGGTGCATACGCTGACCAAAAACTTATGGGGTACGGGTGAGGGTGGGGGAGGATATGAAATATATCGTGAAGGTTAAGGGTATCACGCTTAACCATACGAACCGACGAGTCGTTAACTTTGACTCGTTCAAGGATCAAGTGTGCTTGGAAGATGACAACCATCCACCCCAACTGACTGTGGGGACCCACAATTTTCGGTGGCAGAAACAGGGAGGTGTGAAGGAAATTAGGGGCACGAAGGTATGCCGTAACACCTATAGGAAACGTTACCAGGTGCCTGGTACCTATGATACCGTACCCTTCTGTTACCTTGAACCTTGATTGTTTTTATAGATATATATATATGTGTATTGTTAACGATATATTTATTTATTACATATATTTGTTTCAATTAGGGTTTCATTTTCTCCTTTGTGTGCGTACGTTTGTACAATCCTAAGCTCCGCCCACTGTGAATCGGTCACCAAGCTAAACCAACTGGCGGAAAGCCAAGTGTCAATAATATACGCTTTAATTAAATAAATAGCGCAATCTGGCAACTCAAACCTAATAATGTACACCTGAACAAGCCATTTACGCCTTCTAAGAAGCCTTCTAAGCCAACTAGCTGATTAGGATCTTATAAGACAGCTCGGATGAACCCTCAGTATGCGTCTGGCAGGAGCCAGGAGAACACCCCTCTATCCTTCTTAGGTTAGGGCTTAGGTTAGGTTTCCCTTTGGGGGGGGCCGTCCCACTTTCTCCCGCAAGGACCCTCCTCCTTTCTCTCCCTCTCTTAGGTTAGGGATACCCCTTTGGGAGGTGAGGCCGTCCCAACTTCTCCCCCAAAGAGGTCAGGTGGAGCTGGGGGAGTTCCCCTTCATTGCAGCTTGGGGGATAACCCCTCCCCCTTGTTGTATAACCCCCTCCCCTTGTTGCATAACCTCTTGCAACATTCCCCCTCCCCCCTTTGCAAATTAATCAACATTTGCAATTGCATTGCACTCTAACCTTTCGCGGTCATCCTACTAGCGTTAACGATCGATTTATTTTGTAATGGAGTGAAAACCTGAATTTTATACTTTTAAAATAATTTAATTCACATAGATTATTCATTTTGCATTAAAATGTTTGATAATTATCAAACATTTTAATGCAAAATGAATGTAAGTCATAGGAAGGTCATTAACCTTTTCTGCAGTAAACTACTGTATTGTATATATATATATATATATATATATATATATAATATATATATATATGTTACCGGCAAACTCCGACGAGACGGTAAACAGCAGATTGCCTAGGCATTCCGCGGATTCCCCGTCGATATTTGGCAAAGACCAAAATATGCTTTTATTTCGCACTTTGTCTGAATCTTAACAGGCAATCTGAGGAATGCCTGTATAGGATTAGTCAAGGTCCAAAGTAAATTGTTATTTCGGACTTTGCCTGGCATTCAGGATATCTGCGAAGTGCCTAATAAACAGGTTTCAACGATATCTAATCTATAGTTTCAAGAAATCAAAATCGGGACTTTCGTAACAATTCCGATTCCTAACATTGATAGGATTAAAGGAGACCCCCATAATTTAATTGGAGTTGTTATGGATGTTACAGAAGAAGGCTATTATAAAATAGGAACAAAGCGAGGAATAATCAGTTCGCTATACTGTACTCTCGTAATCGAATACAACCATGCAAAGAGATATTCCTTAAATCAGATGTTCCCGAGTCATCCATTTCCTTGTGGGCTATTAACAGTCAGGAGTCTTTGTTTGGAGGACAGGGCTTTATCAGGTGCAACCGCACCTTGAAGAGGTGAGTAGTATGTGCGCAAAAATTCCGATTGCAATGCACCTGCATGCAACGTTGCAACTTGCAACCTTGGAACATTGTAACATTGCATCGTGCAACATTGCATCGTGCAACATTGCATGCAACAGGATAAGGGTGTTTTTAACCCCTTCCCCCAAATATATATATATACAGGGTGTCCCCAAAAAAACTATATACTCTTTATAGCATCATATACTTTATAATTTAAAAAAACCCAAACAATATATTGTTATAGCAATTGCCAATGAAAGGTAAATTAGTAATCTAAGTGATCAAAATGTTATAGCGAGTTGTTTGCATATAAAATTTAATTAACTACGCCAAGTGCTCAAAATGTTCTCCGGCGGCATGAATGCACTTTTGAATGCGTCGACTAAGCCTGGCCTTGTTTTATCAAAGGCCTTGTAATCGACACAACTGCAGGTACTGGTTACTTGATAATCCACGCGTTTATGTGGATGAACATGTTAATTTACCAGGATTAACAGCATGGTGTGGTTTATCATCCAGGGGTTTGGTTGGACCATTTTTCTTTAATGGGACAGCTACCGGTGCCGCATATCTCGACATGCTGCGGACAGAAATTATACCTGCAGTTCGGAAGTTGTTTGGAAACGACAACTTTTACTTTCAACAAGATGGAGCCCCCCATCATTATCATTGTGATGTCAGAAGGTACCTCGATGAAACGTTGCCTAACCGTTGGATAGGACGAAGAGGAAGCGTTGAGCATCCTCCACGTTCACCGGACTTGACTCCACTTGATTTTTACTTGTGGGGCTACCTGAAGGATGCAGTTTATGGTACAAGACCTGCAACACTCGAACACCTTAAGGATGCAATTAGGGAAAAGTGCGGGACCATCACAGCATCCACATTAGTCCATGTCTGCGAATCAGTTAGTCGACGCATTCAAAAGTGCATTCATGCCGCCGGAGAACATTTTGAGCACTTGGCGTAGTTAATTAAATTTTATATGCACACAACTCGCTATACCATTTTGATCACTTAGATTACTAATTTACCTTTCATTGGCAATTGCTATAACAATATATATATATATTTTTTTTTAATTATAAAATATATGATGCTATAAAGAGTATATAGCTTTTTTAGGGACACCCTGTATATATATATGAGTTGTTTGCATGTGAACTCCAAGGGGTAACCAACCTGGCTGCTTAGGCCCACAAAAATATATATATATATGGTGTGTATGCATGTATATAAAAGCTTCTTATATATATATATATATATATATATATATATATATATATATATGAATTGTATATATGTGAACTCCAAGGGGTAACCTAACCTGGCTGCTCAGGCCCACCAAAATATATATATGTGGGTGTGTATGTATGTATGTAAATGTGAGTAGCCTAACCAAAATAAAACACAAGGAGTAGAGATATGAGATCCTTTCACTGCAGCTTCTCGAAGCATTTTGAATTCTTCAGCATCACGGCCATCTGCCTTAGAAGGCAGCCAGTCGTATTTGTCGAACACAACTATTTCCTTGTACGTACATATAAAGGTGAATTACTGTCACTCTGCCTCGAACACACACACACACACTGTATCGTTATATATATATATATATATATATATATATATATATATATATATATATATATATATATGCCCTTCATTTCCATTAATATTTGTTTATATAATGTAAATAAAACACAACTGCAACGTTCTGTCTATTTAATATAGGCTGACCATACGTACCGTTTTGAACTGGACAGTACCGTTTGTTTTATATTTCCTGGCCGTCCCGTCGTTTTAATAAAAATGTCAATTTTGTCCCGGTTTATGTACTTACTTTTTCATGAATACAGAATATTACATAACCCCGTCCCGTTTTTGCCATCCCAATGTCCCGTTTTTGTCTCAAGGAAATATGGTCAGCCTAATTTAATATATATCGAAATATAAAATATGTATATACATTAGGTGCAAAATAGGGATAATACACATATGATTTACATGTATATTTACACCAAAAATATCACAGCAGTAGAGGAGAATTACATTAGACGCAAAAACAGGAATAAATGGTGTTATTTAACGTACTTTAGGTAGGTTACGTTAAGTGAGTTCGAACGACGGTTCAGGAGCGATCTATGGTCGACCCCTCTGCAACCATCCCGCCTCATTTCCGGGATTTGGGGAAGGAGGGAATTGCTGTCTGATCTCCTCCTGCCCTCGTAGCCAGCCACGCATGGCTGGTCAGGGACTTTGCACAGGAATCTGTCCAGCTGGTTCTTGGAGTTATTCAGGTCGGTGTGCTGGAGATTCCTCACTTCTTTTGATACGTATATACGTATCAAAACAAAAAATAATAAAGCTGGTCCAGAAGAATTCTATATACAAAAAAATACACAACACATGTTTAATATATATATATATATATATATAATATATATATATATTATATATATATATATATATATGTGGGAATGAACTCAAAATGGTCCCCTGAGATTTTTTATGATACACACAGACAGTGCATGGAACAAGGAACTCTTCTGAGATAATTAAATCCACTATAGTCCGAATAAGTAATGGTAAATGACAAATACCATAGTTTTTCTTTTTCATGATGCTAGCCCGACGTGGACAACGGGTCATTCGCAAAGAGGTCCCATAAATATAGCTTCCCTCACCAGCTATCTGCAAAGCAGACAGGATCCTGCTTTGAGGTTTAAGTTTTGGTTTTTGGCTAAAAATATAATAGTTACCCCTTTTTCTTTGATGTATTCAATCTGACGTGAAGGCAGCGAGTCTTTTGCTTATATTGAAGTTCTAAATGTAGCAGTGCTAGGCTGCTTTAAACCCTAGATCCATGTCCCAAAGCTGGATCCTGTCTGCTTTGAAGATAGCTGGTGAGGGAAGCTATATTTATGGGACCTCTTTGCGAGTGACCCGTTGCCCACGTCGGGCTAGCATCATGAAAAAGAAAAACTATGGTATTTGTCATTTACCATTACTTATTCGGACTATAGTGGATTTAATTTTCCCAGAAGAGTTCCTTGTTCCATGCACTGTCTGTGTGTATCATATATATATATATATATATGTATGTGGTGGACCGGATATCCGCATCCGCATCATTTTTAACATCCGCTTTCGCACTTCTGACTGCGGATGATATGCTGATATTACCTCTAATAAATTATGCAATTTACAATTAAATTAGCTTATAAAGTAGCTTATAAGGCCCAGTCATGCACATTTCATGTAAAGTATTAATTATTAATGAACAAACAAATATATAAACCTCAAAATATAAATACCTGGTAACACAGAAAATTGAATGAAACTTGTTTCATTCAATTTTCTGTGGCTTGAAACTCTTGAGAAAGTTATTATTTTTATCCTAATGAAAACATTAATATTAATTTTAATTCTTATGCATTGCCTGCCATAATAGTAATACCACGAAATTTGAAAAATTATGTCATATATTCATAATTCTATATTATATTGATAGATTAACTAAATATCCGCATCCGCGTATATTGAAATTAAAAATCCGCATCCGCAGATGTTGAAAAACTGACATCCGGTCCACCACTAATATATATATATATATATATATTATATATGTGTGTGTGTGTGTGTGTGTGTGTGTGTGTGTATATATATATATATATATATATATACGCATCAGAACAAAAAATAATAGTTAGTACATAAGACTTCTATATACAACAAAATACACATTTGTTTAATATATATACGCGTCAAAAATGGAAATACATGGATTAAGATCGGTTTCTAACGACGCTTAAATAAAATAGTAAACTCGCACGTAATCGAGTCCACATTTACATCCTCATTGCTCTGTACTACAAAATAAAGGCGATTTAGCATTAATTCACCGCTCATAGTACGTGGGTGTCTATATTCAATATAATGGGCTTTCAATTCGTTTAACATTATTTTTGTACCCACTTTACAATTGGGGGTCAAACTAACACGCTCTTTAAACACGGATAGAACATAGTCAAAAGCACGTACAAAGATGACATCGTTTGCTGACGTCTGTTGACGTTTAATGCCAGCTTGTGACAAGCCAGCGTGTGATATGCCAGCAAAAAAAACTAAAAAAATTAAAAACAATTAGACTAACACGAACTTAGTTGTAGCTTGTTGAGTAAATTAACCAACTTTTTGTTGTTCTTTATACTTTTTTCCTTCTTCTCTCCTTATTTGCATGTCTGTAACTCTTTTTATTGCATGTCTGTAGTTTGCATGGTATGATAGTGTTTGAGTTAAGAATGTGTTGCATGGTTTGTAAGCGTTCTTATTTTACTTCTTTTCATCTTTCACCCCTTTCCGGCAGAGTGGGTTCTACCTCCCTATGGAGTAGAGGATCGTTCTGCAATCTTTCCTATTCTCTCCGACTATTTCTCTGACTTGTCGGCAGTGGCCGGCGGATGATGATGGTGTCTTTTTTCTCTTTTTCTGAATGAATGTTAACCCACGAGTGATAGGTGTTGCTACTTACTTAACTCTTTATTCTCTTCTCTTAACCCCCTACTCTTTCCTTTCTCTCGGGCTAACCTTAGAGTGGATCTTAGGGTCTTTGTTAGCCTTAGCTTTTGTAGATCTGTAGATTAAATTAAAGTTTATAAACACTCCTTTCCAAACGAGTGTTTATTCTTTCAGCGCTGACCTTTTCAATTGTAAAATCTTCTTCACAACACATATCGGCAATTGAAGTATGTTTCTAAATCGTGCCGGCAACTGCGTCTTATATAAAGAAATAATTCTTCAGGGTGAACAGTGAAGGTGAGTTCAGCCCTGTACCGTTCTAGTCCTTTGTACCAAAGTTAATGTTATTTCGAGAAGTCTGAACTTCTAATTACGCATCCAGCACCAAACCATTCTCGCCTTGTTCGGCCCTGCAGTTGGTAAAAACATCGAGCAGGACGGTGTACGTGTATTCAATCACCGTGTCAAAATAACACATATCATCAACACGCGAATCTAATATAGGTTTCAGTTTATGGAAGCCGACGACTTCAAGCATCTGTCGAGAATGAAACGGATTCGCGTGGGGATAAGGGTGTTACTATCAGCAGCATTCTTCCACATCAACCGCATATCAATACATGGATGGTTTGTATCACGATTTAAGCACAGCGTACAAATAATGGCGTATGAGGGTGCATCACTAATCAGTTCTCTTTTTGCGCCCACATCTGCTGGTATTTTATAACTGTCCTCACCCCACTTCTCAACTAACACGAAGATTCTGTTCATCTCTTCAACACTTAAATAAATACCATTCAATAATACCTCAAGAACGATTGAGGGGAAAAGTTTTCCATTCGGTGACGGGAGCTTAACAATGAAGCTTCACTTCCGTCGTACTGTGAAAGAATGACACAAAGGCCGTTCACAGTCTACCGAGGGGTGAGATACCAGCGCGGAAGCGAGATTGGGTCCATTTTTTCGACTATACTGCGTACGGCTGTCCCCTTGCTGAAGAATGGTGCCAGATATCTCGGTAGGAAAGCGTTACAATCAGGTCTTAACACAGTAGAAGACATAATGGCCGGTGTTAAGCCTAAAAAATCTCTAAAAAAAAACACTTAAAACGTACACGGGACAAAATTGTCAAACATGCAAAGAGAAAAATGTGTAGTGGCGGAAATTAAAAACCGGAAGAAGAAGGCACTGTACGGAAGAAGAGGAAGAAATGGTTACCAACTTGTGGCGTTAAACGTAAAAGGATATAAAACAGTGTTCTAAGCGTATGAAACCTATGGTTGACCACTTTTTTAACTGATATAAGCTAAGGACGTTGCTCTCATGAATCATACACTGACTGCTACTTGTCGAGAGAGGTGTCACTATTTCTGATGCGCGATGGCACGTTTCGTCCATCCGTGTAGTTCATAATGTTGTAAATCGGAGCTAGCCCTCTTTGACATGCCCCCGACCCCAATTATCTATAGAGCACAGTGACTTTATCACAGTTAATCCGCTAAACACCATTAGCTCGCAGAGTGCTCCTATAGAATTCATGATCCCCAGCTCAGGGCCTTAGTTTTTTGACCCAAGCTATGTTCATATGTACGCTAAGCTACGAAAAGGGCGTTCAGATGGATCGGATTACGAAAACTACTGTATCGTATACCTAGAGACCAAGTTTCTACACACCATATTTAGTCAGTGTGACGTGTATTTAAATCAGGTCAACATCTCGGCACGGTCTGGCTACTATCACCTACGATCCTATCTGGAAAATGTCCTCAACTTTTGAAAAGAAGCGAAGGATACCTTTTTAACTGCCGAAGGTTATTATCAAGCTAAAGATGAAAGTGATATAAAGAACAAATTCAAAAATTCTAAAAAGAAGATATATGACTGCTATGGACGCCTTCACACAGATTTCACGTTCCAGGAGAAGTTACTTGTGAAAGGGGTCGATATGAAAATAAAGCTCACCCGTACGAGCCCTGAGATTTGCTTCAATCTGGCTCCTGACCAAGAACAGAGCTCGAAGCCTTTGGTGATCCATATTATGGAAACATATCTCCGCGTACTTCGTGTGAAATTAAGCTCTGCTAAGCAGATGGAAATTGAAAAAAATTTACTACATGCCACAGTGAAATACCCAATTAATAGAATCCAGCTTAAGATGTTTACAGTTCCTTCAGGTTTATCATCGAAGCAGATAGAAAATTTGGCTCTTGGAGCTCTACCTAAAAGGATATTAATCGGAATGCAGGAGCAAGCTTCTGTGAATCGAAAATACAAAAAACCGGCGTTTAAATTCGAAAATTTCGGCCTTAAAAATGTGACTCTGTACGTCAACGGGGTAGCTCTTGGTGGGACATTGGAAACGAATTATTCTACAGATGACGAGTTTTCGCTTTGCTCGAGGGCGTATAGCGATCTTGCCCATAATGTCTGCGCTTGCGAGGGTTTAGAGACTTGCGTAACGCAGAATGAATTCGTCCCGAGTTCGAACCTCTACCCATTTGACCTCTCGCCAGATTTCTGTGAGAGTATAAACACACACATAACACATAAGCCCCCAGCAGAGCGGAAACATCTCAGTCAAATTAGTGTTCGACAAGCCACTAGTCGCACCTATTAGCGTAGTAGTTTACCTCGAATCGTAAGCTCTAATAGAAGTTGACAGGTTTAGGGGTGTAGTCACAGACTTTTAAAAATGGACACGGTTACACTTCATATAGTGAAGAAGAGTGATCGATTCACGCTCCAAATTTACTGGCGTGTTTGCGAAGAATGACACACTTAAACTCCCAACCACGAGAGTGCGGCGCACTTATTTGGAATACGGATGTTAGCGGTGGTAAAGGGATCTATTGGATAGCCGTTTATTTTAAAAATAGGGAGCGAATGTACTACTTTAATTCACTGGGTGGACATCCACGGAATGAAACTATTATTGTAAAATTTCTCGAACAACTGCAAATTCGGCAGATCGTGTGGAATCCTTACCTATTCCAGAGATACTACAACAATGTCTGTGGTATGTACTGTTTGTGTTTACTCATGCTTATGGCCGCGGGAACGAATTTAAATTTTTAAAAAAATTATTCGACTTGTGTAACTCTAAAACTAACGATGAATTGGTATGCAGCCAGATAAAAAAAAGGTTCCCGTTTGTAGGCATTCGATTTGTTGTGTGAAGCTTTTTGTGTATATATATAATTGTAATTCCATCAGTTAATAATTTCAAATTGTAACAAATATACACAGTATAGCTTTTAGTATTATATTGAATAAATTTATAAAATGTATCCCTAATAATAATTTGTGTAACGCTTAAGGATGGGAATCATCTTCTGCAACTATTTTAAAATGTGATGGATGTTAATTCTTTAACTAATTATAAAATGTATCCCCTAATAATAATAATTTGTGTAACTTTCAAGGACGAGGATTATGTTCTGTAACTAATTTAAAATGTAATGACTGATAAACCTGTAATCATTTAAAATTGAATATATATATATATATAATATTAATATATATATATATGGTGGCCCAAAAAAAAGCCTTGAGGTTTGAACATCAATAACTTCAAAAATATGCAGTTCACACTTCCAAAATTTACATAACTTTTACCACAATCTATTGATAAGCCACCATAAAAATTTCAGACCTCTACATAAAATATTTTTTCCACAGCTGAGGGAACAATGAGGTATGATGAAAAAAACGAATATCCTAAATCTTAAATGTGTATAGCTGTACCTGGCAACTATTCTAAGACTTGTAGTAGTTTCCTTAGCCTATAGATAATCTGTTAGTCTCTGAAAAAAGTCAGATGATATAGGCTACGCCCATCTTAAATACTGTTATTTAAACATACCCTTCAAATTATGGTTCTAATTAACGGTGAAAAAGCGGTGTTTGAAAAGTGTTTCTTCGAAAAAAGATGAACTGGGGCAAGAATTTTGAGGGAATTTCCAGGAATAACTTGTAATGTTACATCTGTGAATAGAATAATTAAAAACTTAAAGCAACCGGTTCGACGGCACGGAAACGTTGAAGTGGTCGGCCTAAAACAGTTTACACTCAAGACAATATAGCAATGATCGAAATGATGAGCCTATCTCAGTATCTCAAGAGGATCGACCTAGGTCACACTGCTCTCAGAGGAAAATTGCAAGAAATTTAGGTATCAGTCGAAGTTCCATACAAAGAATGCAGAGAACGGTAGGACTTAAAGCATTTAAAAGGATCTGTGTTTCAAGACGTGACAGCAATGTAAGAGCTAGAAGAAAAATTCGTTGTAGAAAATTGCTTGATAGATTTTCGTCGAATGATGTTAAAAAAAAAAGTTTTTACAGCTGAAAAAGATTTCACCATCGATATTGCTCGAAACTCCCGGAACGATGTTGTTTATGGTCGGCGTAAGAAAGACATATCAGGGTCTCCATAAATGATTACCTTGAATAAAGCATGCTATAACTTTTAAATAAACACTCTTATTCAAACACAGTTTTAATCATAAGTAGATAAACATACAAAGTTTTGATACATAGTTAATGAACTTAATAAGCTTCCACATGTGCACCCCTAGTGGCACGTAAAATGTCTAAACGGTATTCACACTCACGCCACACATTTTCCAACATTTGTAGGTTAACTGTTGCAATTGCATCCGTAATGCGTTCTCGCAATGTCCTGATATCTGGAACAACTGTTGCATAAACCAAATCTTTAACATGACCCCAGAGAAAGAAATCCAGCGGGGTAATGTCTGGTGATCTTGGGGGCCATGGGATTGGCCCATCCCTGCCAATACATTGATTTGGAAATGTTGCGTCGTGTAACTTCAAACGTTTGTGTAACACCTTGTGCACCCTAGACTTCGGTATCTTTAGTTGGCATGAAGCTTGTCTCACCGATTTCTTTGGTGACCATGTGTGAAAGCAGTTTGAATGTTTTCCACCGTCCCATCGGAAACTGATGGTCTACCACTGTTCTTTCCCTTTTCCACGTTTCCAGTTTCAAGAATTTTTTCATCCACGACTTAATTAACTTCACATCAGGTACATTCTTTCCATACTTTGTTCTGAACCTTCGTTGAACACTGACAGGAGATTTTGTTTCTGCAAGCCACACAACACATTGTGCCTTCTCTGTCACAGACGCCATCTTAACTGAACAGCTACTACAGCGCTCCTAGCGGCGAATGCGGTAGACGAAATACACCAGCACAAAAACTATGCGTGTACGAGATCACCTGTAAAAAGAAAACGGATGTAAGATTCGTCATTAAAACATGAGAGCATACTGTTTTCAGGGTAAACATTTATGGACACCCTGTGATATATATATATATATATATATATATATATATATATATGTTATATAATATAAATACAGTATGTATATATAATATATATACAGTATATCCATATAATGTACAGTGTATATATATATATATATATATATATATATATATATATATATATATATATATATATATATAATATACAGTGTGTGTGTGTGTGTGAATATATATAATATATATATATATATATTGTTAAGAAAATAAATCATTATTTCAGTTTATTCAGTTAATTATAATTCGCCTGGTTGCAAGAAAATAAGTTAATTCCGGAATATTGCTATTGTGTCGGCTAAATATATATTAGGGCCAAACCAGTAGTATATTTAATTAAGCTCATATTGGCTGTTTAAGCATGGTATTCTACAAAGATATATGCATACAATTTGGCCCTCCTATACACTCGTGCAGAAGCAGCACGCTGCTCATAATCAATATGTAAATATATATTGTAAAGTTGATTCTGACCTGACCAAACACAATACAAGTATCCTATCTAAGAATGGTGAATTTTCATTCAAAGATCAGACCCTTTCGGTTCAAGCTGCTTTATACCAAGGAAATACCAGATGTTACAAATTGGCATTTGCGACACTGGCTCCACCCTGACTATTTATACATATATATTGTAAAGTTACTGATACATTAAGCATATATAAATATATAAATGTCTGTGGTGGATCCAGTGGGGGTTCGGGGGGTTCGATCGATCCCCCCTAAACCAGAACCACTTTAAACCAGAAAGCCCCACTCTCAAAGCTAACTGACTGAACATACAAGTTATTTTACAAATAACACTGAAACATGTAATATACCCTTTGGTTTCATTTGATTCAGATCGTTAGTCGACCCTGTGTCTTACTTTAACACTCAAAATTAGAGGAGTTATCAAAAGTGTGGCAAAAATTGTCCATCTTTGTGGCAAACAGTGCATTGCCTTAAGAGGTCACAGAGATGACAGCACAGCCGCCCAAGACGCAAACAGGGTCAATTTTCTTGCCTTGCTTGAATTTCGTGTCGATTCTGGTGATTAAATCTTAAAAAGAGATAAATGAAACAAAGTTTTTTCAGTTCTTTGCCATGAAGTGACAGACAATGCAAATCTTAAACAATTATCGCTTGTTTTGAGGTTTGTTGACAAGAATTGTATTATTCGCGAAGAATTTCTAGATTTTAAAACCAGTGAACGCATAACTGGGCAAGTTATCTCTCAATTGATCCTAGGAAAACTGGAGCAGTGGGGTCTAGACATAGCAGACTGCCGTGAAGAAGGGTATGATGGCGCTTCAAACATGTCGGGCCAGGCCCGAGGGGTGCAACGCATAATAGTTCAGCAAAACCCCAAGGCAATATATGTGCATTGCAATTCTCATGTCCTCAATCTCATCATCGTAAAAGCTTGTAGCCTACTATCTGTACGCAATATGGCAGGAACCATAACTGAGATTTCTAACTTTTTAAATTATTCTCCAAAGCGACAGAGGTGTCTGGAGAAAGTAATAAGCTTGGATCAGCCAGAATCTCAAAAATCAAAGATACGAGACCTTTGCCGCACTCGTTGGATAGAACGCCATGAAGCATATGAAACATTTGTGCTCTTGTGCCAACAATTATTAAAACATCAGAAGTTATTACAAATGAACCACAGTACCAGCAGTATAGTTCCGAAACACATTGGAACTGGGATAGAGAGAGACTCCAAAAAGCAGACAATTTCTATCACCCGTGTTGTTCTTTTCAATTTCTTATTTCCTTGACTTTTGCCATGAAAACTTCGGCAATCATCAAGCCGTTAAGCATCAAGTTTCAGAAGAAATCAAACGACATCGTGAAGGTTTACAACATGATCTCGGACACACACAAAGAGCTGAAGGAAGTGAGAGATAAAGCTGACGATGTGTTCAGGGGATGGTATTCGCAAGCTGCGCAGATCAGTTCTGATATGGGTACTGAACCCATTGTACCAAGGACAACTGCCAGACAACAGACAGACCAAATACTCCTCATGACACACCTGAGGAATATTATCGTCGTACTCTATTTCTTCCTTTTCTGGACCATATTATGCAGATGTCTACAAGGTACGTTTAAAGAACACGAACTTCTAAATTCTAAAAATCTGACAGTTTTCCGTAACACGGTGGCAATGCCAACCGGTCTGGATCCGCCCCCTGCATTCTCCACCTAAGTAATGAACTTTTTTTGTCATAGATTCGGTCCGACTCAGAAGATGGCTGTTCAGTTACTTGGTCTTGTTCCCAGAGTCACCGTTGAGCCAGCAATAGACATTACTGAGATTTCTGTGATGTACGAGTCAGACCTTCCAAGCCCTGGGACTCTTGACATCGAATATATGCGATGGAGGAGAAAGTGGCAGTCAGAGAACGCCAAACCAGATTCGCTTCAACCTGCATTAAAGGTAGATTATAATTCTTCGTATGCCATCTTGGAGTGACAATTCTTCGTATGCTCCGATTATTTAATATTTAATATTTAGTGTAAAATTTTCTAGCTTAACTGTAACTTTATCACTTTTTCTTTCCAGGCTTGCGATGCCGATATTTTCCCAAACATCAACTGCTTGTTGCGAATTGCTTGCACTATACCCGTTACTTCTGCTGACAATGAACGAGCCAACAGTACCTTCAAACTTGTGAAGGGATACCTTAGGACTACTATGTCCACGGAGAGATTGTCGGGCTTGGCGTTGATGAGCATTCATTACGACAAACCCGTGGATTACGAAGCTGTAGTTCAACGGTTCGCTGAACAGCAACCCCGACGAATGGCGCTCGTCGATCCAGTCTTTGAGAGTCGGGAAATTAACTGATATCTCAGTCAACATAAAACTTTGTCAAGAAATATAATAACTTCACTTATATTAATGAACATATCTAGAATGATAAAGTATGACTTTCAAAAGAAATTTAAGTTTTGATATTGTGAAATTTTCGTAGTTTTTTTTAAGACTTATCATGAATTTTGTCTTTCCTTGTATAATTTTCTTGCAAATCACTACATAACTTAGATGTTGTAAAAGCTAATAAACTTGAACAAACACCCCGCAAATTGCTTTAAAACGCGTTTCTGAGACCCTTAATTTTCAAAATTTTAGGGGGAGCATGCCTCCGGACTCCCCGAGGAGCTTTCGGCTCTCGTACCGAACCCCCTTCCAGCAAATCCTGGATCCGCCACAGTAAATATATATACGTGAGCATGCTTTATCCCAGTTCCCCACGCCGCACTACAATTTTGAGCAGCGTGCTGCTTGCTGCACGAGTGTATAGGGGGGCCAAATTGTATGCATATATCTTTGTAAAATACTATGCTTAAACAGCAAATATGCGCTTAAATATAATATTGGTTTGGCCCTAATATATATTTAGCCTACACAATAGTAATATTCCGGAATTAACTTATTTTTTTGCAACCAGGCGAAACCAGGCGAATCATAATTAACTGAATAAACTGAAATAATGATTTATTATCTTAATAATAGCCGTGATAATATATATAGAGTATATATATATATATATATATATATATATATATACAGTATATATATATATATATACATATATATATATATATATAGGCTGACCATATTTCCTTGAGACAAAAACGGGACATTGGGATGGCAAAAAAGGGACGGGGGTTATTTAATATTCTGTATTCATGAAAAAGTAAGTACATAAACCGGGACAAAATTGACATTTTTATTAAAACGACGGGACGGCCAGGAAATATAAAAAAAACGGTACGTATGGTCAGCCTATATATATATATATATATATATATATATATATATGCAAAGATTCTCTCTTGTCCCTGAAGATATGAATATATCATGAAAGCGCTTGGACTTCGTGTTTCCTTTTTCTTTTCCCTGTGGTTCTTTGCTTATATATATATACACATATATATATATATATACTAGGGTCACTCAATATATTTGGCTCCACCCTCTTTTCTTAGCTAAATAATGGGCCATGGGGCTGAAATGTCTTTTGGGCGGAAAGTTTGAACTTTCTGCGCTTCACATAACCGGATTTTTTCAGTTTGAACCTGCCCTCGTGTATAAAACCGCTTTTAAACGCTCTTGTATAAAACCGATGGTTAACGCAGTTTCGAAAATGGCGTCTGACAGTGATGTGCCTTCGTAAACGGAGAGCTGTTATCGAGTTCTTAACCGCAGAGAAGGAAACAGTTAGAAATATTCAAAAACGTCTACAAAACGTTTACGGAGATGCTGTTGTTGATCGAAGCACAGTTGGACGCTGGTCTAAACGTGTGAGATCATCGGAGAAAGGGAGAGCAAGCCTCGATGATGAACCACGCAGCGGTTGCCCGGCATCAGCTGTGACATCTCACACTGTACAACGTGCTAACAGCATCATTCGATCAAATCGGCGCGTCACATACAAGGAGCTATCACTGGAGCTCGGAATTAGTGAAGGAAGTGTGAATACGATAATTCAACAACTGGGATACTCAAAAGTGTGTTCACGGTTTGTTCCTCGCGAACTGACTGAAGATCACAAAGCCCAAAGGAAAGAAATTGCTTCTGAGTCGTTGGTTCGATACGAGACAGAAGGGGATGACTTCCTTTCACGAATTGTGACTGGGGATGAGACTTGGGTACCCTACTTTGAACCTGAAACAAAACGCCAATCCTCCAACGCAAACTCCCCACGCAAGAAAAAGTTCAAAATGGCTCCCTCTGCAGGACACGTTATGGCCACTATCTTCTGGGACATAAAAGGGGTGATTCTGGTGGACATTATGAAGAAAGGACAAACAATCAACTCAGAGGCATATAATGCTACCCTACAGAGACTCCAGAGACGTATAAAACGAGTTCGACCGGAGAGAAAACTGGAAGACGTCCTTCTTTTGCACGATAACGCAAGACCACACAACAGTTTGCAAACAAGAGAGGCCATCACATAAAAGCGCTTGACTGTGTTACCCCACCCTTCCATGCAGCTCGGATCTGGCACCGTCAGATTTCCATTTGTATGGGCCAATGAAGGATGCTATTCGTGGAAGAAAGTTTCAGAGTGACGATGAGGTTGTTGAGTAGGTTTAGAGGTGGCTCCAGCGGAACTCAGCGGACTTTTACTAGCAAGGAATAAAAGCCCTTGTTTCGAGGTGGAGGAAAGCCGTAGAAAAGGATGGAGACTATGTGGAAAAATAAAAACTTGTATAAAAGGTATGTAACTACTTGTGTGCAAAATTTCTGGAACTTACAAGAAAACTTCGAAAGAAAAAAAAGTGTCGTATTTTTGGGGGACAGAACTGTGCTGATTCTTCTTTATATGTGTACGAGTTTTGTTTTATTTTCTCTACACTCCCACATATATACAAATCATATACCGGGCCCAGAAAAAAGTAAGCTATTGCTTTTAAGATTTTATTTCAGTTTTATTTTTGAAAAATCTGCAACAAAGATAAATAGAGTATACTAAAAACAAATATTATAAAGACATATAGAAGTGCTACATATAAAAGCAAATTATTTATTTAAATCGTTATAAAAGCAAGCAACTCTTGACAATAGTAAATATAATAGTTGATAAAAGCAATAGTTTACTTTTTCTGTGCAACCCGGTATATAGCCTATATGTGTATATATAAGTTACTAAACTAAGACGATTACGCTATACATGTTGTGACTGGTGGTGGCGATCCAGTTAGCTAATATATTGTATATACAACTGTCTGTGATGGTTTTGTATTTCGATATATATTAAATAGACAAGACGCTTTAGTTCTGTTTTATTTACACCATATAAACAAATATTATTGGAGATGAAGGGCACATATATATATATATATAAACGATACAGTGTGTATATGTGTGTCTAAGGCGACTGGCCCCAGGAAGGCCAGTGGAGAATTCAAAATGCTTCGAGACGCAGCAGTGAAAGGATCTCATCTCTCTACTCCTTCTTGTGTTTTATTTTAGGCTAGGCTACCCAAATTTACATACATGCACACCCACATACATATATATATATATATTTGGATGGGCCTGAGCAGCCAGGTTAGGTTACCCCTTGCAGTTCACATATATATATATATATATATATATATAGGAAGCTTTTCTATACATGCATACACACCATATAATATATATATATATATATATATATATGATACAGTATATATAGGAAGCTTTTCTATACATGCATACACACCATATATATATATATATATATATATATATATAGGAAGCTTTTCTATACATGCATACACACCATATATATATATATATATATATATATATATATATATTTGTGGGCCTGAGCAGCCAGGCTAGATTACTCCTTGGAGTTCACATACATAAACTCATATATATATATATAAAATTTTTTGGAGGGAGAGGGTTAAAACCAATCTCATCATGCTGCATGCATTGGCGGATTATCACTGAGGCTGTTGAGGCTGAAGCCTCAGGCTCACATGCTTGAGGGGCCCCCCAATCAACTGAGTTTCGATGATATAATTCAAGATTTCGCAAACTTCTTTGATTCAATATGGCAAAGTACACAAACTGACAAATTCCGTTTTATTTTATGTTTTATAGGCCATAAAGTAAAGTTTTTTAATACTCTTTGGTTTTGGTAAACGACAAAATACACTGTGTTAAGATTGTTTTAAGTTTGTTTCTCAATTAGCCTGAGCATCGTACATATAATTCGTGTAAATGTACTATGTACTGTACATGTGTTGTTAATAAAAAGCTATAGAAATGGGCCCCCATATTCTTCATTGCCCCGGGGCCTCGAGGTGTCTTAATCCGCCTCCGACTGCAGGCAATGTTGCAAGTTGCAATTTTACATGCAGTTGCATTGCACTCGGGATTTTTGCTCCCATGCTACTACGTGTACTGTTAAACACATGAAAGGCCTTGGAATCCTCTCTCTCTCTCTCTCTCTCTCTCTCTCTGGTGAGGGGCTCTTCAACTCCCGATAGCCCTGGCTGTTCGGGAAACGGGTCGTGCTAGGGGGCGGTCAGAATAGGGAAGGCTCCCTCCGTGCAATGCATTTTAATGCTAGGTCGATTAGGAATAAGTTTTACGAGCTACGAGAGCTCTTAGCATCAGAATACCAGTATATCGTTGCTATCACGGAGTCCTGGACTCATACTGATCGTAGGGACTACGTTGGGGCGTTTGAAATTCCCGGGTATAGAATGTTTCGCAAAGACCGCACCCGTGGGGAGGGGGAGGGGTACTATTATACGTGAGGGACACGTTGAGTCCGGTTCACTGCCAGTTCCGGTCGGAACGGGAGCTGCTTGGCGTCGATCTGAACGTGGGAGGGACGAACTATAGGTTAATCTTGGTGTACAGACCTCCGCATCTCCTCCTCGAGGAGGATACAGCCCTGTACACCGAACTCCGTAGCCTGCTAGGGGATAGGGTGTGTGCAGTTTTAGGAGACTTCAACTGTCGCGGCATAAAGTGGGAAGACAGGACTGCTGATGCTGAATGGAAGAGGCTAGTTGACTTTGCTGATGAGAACTTCCTCACTCAGTGGGTCAATGAGCCTACACGAGGCGAAAGCGTTCTAGACTTAATATTCACGACCGAAGACAACCTCGTCACTGGCCTCACCGTTGACGAATCGTTGGGCGGGAGTGATCACGATCTAATGAGGTTCCGTGTGTGCGTCCCTCGGGTGAAGCGTAGTAACTCTAGAGGCAGTAAGTTCTATCTACGGCGGGCGGACTTTGTTAGTTTGTTAGCCTCGGGGATAGCGTAGGTGAGATGGGGTTAGAGGTCGGCGGCGATGTTGAGGGAGTGTGGAGTGCATTCCGGGACGAGTTTATGGTGCTGTAGTCTGCTGTCATACCCTCAAAACCGGTCACCCCTGCCTCAACGCAGCCTAAGTGGTTCAGTCGTGACATCGCTTCGGCTATCCAAAATAGGAAAGTAGCGTATAGGAGGGCGAAGGCCAATCGTTCCCATGAGAACACTGAGTCGTATGGCCGCCTGTGTAGGGAAGTGAAGGCGAAAGTTAGGCTAGCGAAACGTAACGAAGAACTACGGGTGGCAAGCTTCTGCAAGGGGAACCCTAAGGAGTTCTTCAGTTATGTTAATCGTAGAAAGCCCATTGGAAGCATGATAGGTCCGTTAAAGGACCGAAGCGGCGTTCTGCGGAATTCCGATGCAGACATCACTAATGTGCTTAATGAGTACTTTGCGGGAGTATTCACCAGGGTGTACACCCGCGTCATCCCCGAGCCAGGCGTCAGGCACGATGGTGCTGGCCTGGATAGTGTTCGGTGTACCACGAGAATCGTTGCCGATAGAATAGACAAACTGAGCGCGTTTAAGGCTCCTGGGCCAAACCAGTTTCTCCCCAGAGTGTTGCGGGACGTGCGCCACCAGGTGGCTCCCCACCTAGCTACAGTCTTCAACAAATCGTTGGAGGGAAGCCAAAGTGACCCCTATTTTTAAGAAAGGGGATCACGAAAGTCCAGGGAACTATCGTCCCATTAGTCTCACTTCAGTTGTAAGTAAATTATTAGAGGGGATAATAGCGAATAGGATCGTTGACCATTTGGATTCCTACAAACTGCTTGGGGACTCCCAACATGAGTTCAGACGGCATAGGTCGTGTCTCACCAACTTGCTCGAGGTTTTCCACGTCATGTTGAGTGAGTATGATAAGAGTAGGGCGATTGATATACTTTATCTCGACTTTCAGAAAGCCTTTCATAAGGTACCTCACCGCCGGCTAATGGCCAAAGTGCGCGCGCTGGGTATTGGTGGGGAAGTAATTAGGTGGATTGAAAACTGGCTGAAGAATAGGCGGCAGAGGGCTGTAATTAAAGGGGCTAGTTCGGGTTGGGCCTCGGTCACTAGCGGGGTTCCTCAGGGTTCCGATTTGGAGCCACTGTTGTTTATCATTTACATAAATGATATCGACGGTGGCATCGTCAGTAGGATCGCCAAATTCGCTGATGACACAAAGCTTGGGGCCAATGTTGGGACTCCACAGGCGATCGAGCAAATGCGTGCGGATCTACGTAGGATAAGAGAGTGGTCCGAAAAATGGCAAATGCCGTTTAACTTGGGTAAATGCAAGGTCATGCACATTGGCTACGCCAATCCCAAGTCGGACTGCTCAGTGTTTGGGAGTAATATCGAGGCGACTGATTTGGAAAAGTACTTGGGTGTGCTAATTAGCAGCGACCTTAAGTTTACCAAACAGTGCGTAGAGGTGGAAAAGAAAGCCCAGAAGTTGTTGGGTTATATCAGGAGGCAATTTCGATTTCGGAACAAGGAGATTGTGCTCTCTCTGTACAATTCTCTGGTTCGGCCGCACCTGGAGTATGCTGTGCAATTCTGGTCGCCCACCCTCAGGAAAGATATTGAGAGGCTGGAGCGAGTCCAAGCCAGGGCCACAAAGTTAATTCCTTCCTTTAGGCATATGGGCTACAATCGACGCTTACGCGCCCTGAATTTGTTTTCGCTGGAAACTTCGGAGGCTGCGCGGTTATCTGATCGAGGTTTTGAAGTTCTTACACGGGTTCAACAATGTCGATTTTAGAAGCATGTTTAGTTTAAATGATAACCCAACTCAACTCGCAACAATGGTTGGAAGTTGGATTCGAAACGGTTTAGGACTAGTGTGTGTGGGAATTACTTTACCTATAAGATCTGTGACACGTGGAACAGGTTACCTTCAGAAGTTCTGCACAGTTCCTCTGTGGATCATTTCAAGGAAAGGTTAGACCAAATCTTGCACTTTGTTTGAGTGTGTAGAAAATTTTCCCTGACACCCGTTACCATTGGTATCTCCTCGGTATGGGCCGCAAGGCCTTTTGAGGTACCTCTTTTCGTTGTAACTCCTTGTAACTCTCTCTCTCTCTCTCTCTCTCTCTCTATGTAGCACTATTTCCCAGTAATATATGAACCCGGTGGGGAAGTAGGTAGGTAGGTGGGTTGAAAACTGGCTGAAGAATAGGCTGCAGAGGGTTGTAATTAAAGGGGCTAGTTCGGGGTGGGCCTCGGTCACTAGCGGGATTCCTCAGGGTTCCGTTTTGGGGCCGCTGTTGTTTATCATTTACATAAATGATATAGACGGTGGCATCGTCAGTCGGATCGCCAAACTCGCTGATGACACGAAGCTTGGGGCCAATGTTGGGACGCCGGAGGAGATCGAGCAACTAACTGCGTGCGGACCTAGGTAGGATACGAGAGTGGTCCGAAAAAATGGCAAATGTCTTTTAACTTGGGTAAATGCAAGGTCATGCACATTGGCTACGCCAATCTCAAGTCGGACTACTCAGTGTTGGGAGTAATATCGAGGCGATTGATTTGGAAAAGGACTTGGGTGTGCTAATTAGCAGCGACCTTAAGTTTACCAAACAGTGCGTAGAGGTGGAAAAGAAAGCCCAGAAGCTGTTGGGTTATGTCAGGAGGCAATTTCAGTTTCGGAACAAGGAGATTGTGCTCTCTCTGTACAATTCCCTGGTTTGGCCGCACCTGGAGTATGCTGTGCAGTTCTGTTCGCCCACCCTCAGGAAAGATATTGAAAGGCTGGAGCGAGTGCAGGAGAGGGCCACAAAGTTAATCCCTTCCTTTAGGCATATGGGCTATAATCGTCGCTTACGCCCCTGAACTTGTTTTTGCTGGAAACTCGGAGGCTGCGCGGACAACTGATCGAGGTTTTCAAGTTCTTACGCGGGTTGAACGATGTCGATTTTAGAAGCATGTTTAGTTTAAATAATAACCCAACTCGCTACAATGGTTGGAAGTTGGATTTGAAACGGTTTAGGACTAGTGTATATGGGAATTACTTTATGTATAAGATCTGTGACACGTAGAACAGGTTATCTTCAGAAGTTGTGAACAGTTCCTCTGTGGATCACTTCAAGAAAATGTTAGACCAAATCTTGCACACTATTTGAGGGTGTAGAAAATTTTCCCTGACACCCTTTGCTATTGGTACCTCCTCGGTATGGGCCGCAAGGCCTTTTGAGGTACTTCTTTTCCTTGTAACTCCTTGTAACTCTATCGACGCCTTGGTCAAAAACGTACCTTTTCAAATACACACATTCGGACTTAACCCTACAAAAACTGCCGGTGTTAAAGGGTTAAGCTAACCTGCTACCTCTATATTCAGCATTCATAAGTATATATAGCACGTGGATCATAGCTAACGGAGCTTAAACTTTGCAAGATAGTTGGTATCGTACGTAGATTAAGGTTCAAAGTTCTCTGTGTAAATTTCGAATGAGTTGAACATTTTTATTTTACACTTCAAAATAAATAAATGAATAAAAGACATTTATTCTCATAACGGTAACCAAGAATAGGATAAGTTAGATTCTTGAGGGTGTTGTTGGCTGTTATTAAATATTTAGTTGTAATTTTTTAGTATAAATTGGGTAAAAGGATTAGTAAGTTCATATATAAGTAAGACTTTTTAATAAATGATTGGTGATTATTAACTTAATAAATTTTTTCAACTTTATCACGTGGTCCAGCGGTATAATTAATTTTGGATCACCTGAAGATCAGGGCCCCCAACCTTCGTTAGTTAGCCTTTATAAGGCTAACCTTTATAAGGCTAACTAACTAGCTTTATAAGGCTAACTAACGAAAATATCACGACCTAACCTAACCAATCGTCAAGGGCGTACAGTTGGCCTAACGAATGGTTAGGTTAGGTCGTGATATTTTTGTTAGTTAGCCTTATAAGGCTAACTAAAGAAGGCTGGGGGCCCTGATCTTCAGGTGATCCAACAAATTTTACCACACGGTAAAGAGCAGACTTCATATTTATGCTGTAGGTTCGCCAACAGTATTTAAGAACTGGTATGTGAAGACCTAAATCCATTTAATATTTCATAACGTTAAATTAATTAATCGGGACTGGAATCGGAATTACAATGGATATTTTTTTGTCTCAGTTGGAATCCGAAGTGGAATTATCACTGGTCAACACTCATTTTATTGCCAATCATATTAGAGTGATTTTGGGGTAACTTTGTGGTGCTGATTCCGAATATGACATCGGTTTTGCTAGATTGGCTCTAATTTATCAGATAATTGGTACCCCATTGAAACACGTAAAAATGCAAAAAATTTAATGTTCAGGCGGAGCCTACTTACTGGTTGGGTGGCCGATGACTTATATACGGAGGGGGAATATTCTAGAATGATCGCGGAGTAAACACTAAGAATATTCGCGTGTCTCACCATCTAGAATGTTCTGGTAGTTTCCCATATGCACGCGTTATGGTTACGTTTCCTATTAATTGAGGGTATTCATTATCTCAAGAACTAGAGCCAAATCGGAAAAACTACTTTCATTTTGGAATTCAGCAACCCCAAAATACCCTAAATTCGTACGAATTTCCTTGGCAACGAAACAAAAAATTTTTTTTGTTGAGCTGTGTTATTTTACAAAGCCTTGGCTTCATAGTGGAAATGAGGTTGGAGCCTATTTCTCAAGAGTCGGAAATGTCAAGAAAATGGTATCACAAATGATAATGTAATTTTAGTTCTATTCTCGGACCTTTTCCAGTTTGTGTACCGTTTTTCATATAATTTATTTTTGAGAATATTTTTGTTAAAACTAACGAAAATATCACGACTTAACCTAACCAATTATCAAGGGCGTACAGTTGATCTATTAGTAATTATAACATTGTTTGTTTCTGGAATAGTATTTACTATTTACTAATAGATCAACTGTACGCTCTTGATCATTAGTTAGGTTAAGTCGTGATATTTTCGTTAGTTTTAACAAAAATATTCTCAAAAATAAATTATATGAAAAACGGTACACAAACTGGAAAAGGTCCCTATTCTCTCTCTCTCTCTCTCTCTCTCTCTCACTCTCTCTCTCTCTCTCTCTCTCTCTCTCTCTCTATATATATATATATATATAATATATATATATATACAGGGCGTCCCAAAAAAATGTATACACACTTTAAGAGCTGATAGCTCAATTGATGTTTCTTTCTTTCCAAGTTAAACCCATTAGAATTAATAATGGCAGTCAGACTAAGCTTTGAACAAAGGAAATTCATTCTAAAATGCTACTGGAAGTGTGAAAACGCAGTTGAAGTGCAAAGACAGTTTAGGAGGGAGTTTCAAACAGATCCACCAACGCGACTTACCATCACTCGAATTAGAGATAAGTTTGAAGCCGATGGAACTGTTCAGAATGTCCACAAGAAGCGTTCCGGAAGACCACGGACATCGACAAGCCCCACAAAGCAAGAAAGAGTACTGGAAACGTATCACCAAAGTCCAAGAAAATCTGTGCGGCAAGCGAGTCGTGAGGTAGGAATTTCAGAATCGTCTGTCCAACGCATTTTGAAGCGCTGTCAATGGAAAAGTTACATTCCAAGATTAGTCCATGCTATTAATGAAGATGATCCGGACCGAAGAGTGGAGTATTGCGAGTGGTACTTGGCACGATGTGGATGTGGATTGGACGAAGGGGTTTCGTAGAATACCCTCCGCGTTCACCAGACCTCACACCACTAGACTTTTTTTTATGGGGATACTTAAAAGACAAAGTCTACGCTATAAAACCTGCAACAGTCGCTGAATTGAGAGCAGCCATTGAACGAGAATGCACACAAATACCAAACGAAATGTTTCGTGATGTTTGCGATTCCATTGCTTCGCGTTATCAGCAGTGCCTGGACCAGAACGGACGTCAGTTTGAAAACAGGCGTTGACAAAACAATTAAATAATGTCTGTAGATTCTATTACATTTTGAAAATGAAATGTATTTTAATAAACACTGCCTTTATAAGTATTTAAAGTGTGTATACATTTTTTTGGGACGCCCTGTATATATATATATACTGGCAGGGCCGTGGGTAATGGTAATCTCCAGGGGAGGCTACTGGTAATATAGGGGAGGCTACGGGTAATATAGGGGAGGCTACATAGTACCGATAATATAGGGAATTCTTTATAAAAATAAAACACATGTTAAAGTTAAAATTTTTATAATATATATATATGTATTTATTGGACCAGGTCAATTAGACAATTACAAAACTGAATTATAATTCTAAAACTACTTGGTAAACAACGTGTTAGAATGTAGAAAGTTTAAACAAATGAAACATGACTTAGATACAATACAAAATACAAATTGGTAATAATTACAAAATAGCATAATGCATTGCGATAATTTTTCTTTAATTCGAATCTAATAAATTTTAATTAAAATGTCGAAACATTTTTCACAAATATTTTTATTTGGGAGGACAGAGAAAAATATTAGTAGAATTAATTACACTGGTATGCATCAATTTTGCTGTCAAGGGTTTTGTAAGTGATTCTTATAGAGTTTTTCCTGCTGATTTCGAATCTGCAATCCGTTTTTCTCAATCAGCTCAGGTTATCCGGCTATGGCCTCATAAGTAAAATAGAATTTTTCGTGATTTTGTCAAAGCGGAATTGGAACAGTAACACCTATCATCACTTGTTTCACTTGTATAATATCTTTTTTTACTTTTCAGGCATATAGATAAAATATTTCATAATGAATAGAGCGTGTAAAAATGATCCCAATAGATTCTGCTACATATGTGGGACGGTTACCATGCCAAATAACCAGTCCCAAATCACTAAATTTGTGAAGACAATGTATAGAGCATACTTTGGAATTAAGCAGGGGACCAGGACAAAAATTTCGCCCCTCATATGTGCTGCAAGACGTGCATTGAAAATTTAAGAAGATGGAGCAAAGGCAGAGCGAAATCTTTGCCTTTTGGAATTCCCATGATTTGGAGAGAAGGAAAGGATCACGTGACAGATTGCTATTTCTGCATGACAAACCTCCAAGGTGGGCTTATAAATTTATTTTTCTTAAATATTTTGAAATCCTCGTATGAAACTTGACATAATATTCACCATAATGTAATATTCACCATATATAGCATAATATTCACCATAATGGTAATCATACATTTACATATACATATTGTTATAGAAAATACATTTACACATACATATTGTTATACAAGTTACATTTACATATACGTACAATGATTGTATATTTTCTTTCTTTTTCATTCATATTGTCCCCGAAGTGACAATATGAATGAAAAAGAAAGAAAATATACAGACTCCATCGACCTATTTCATATCTTACAGACCGCAGCCTTCCCTCACGAGCCGCCACTGTCTGAATGCTTCTTCTATTTCATATGCAAGTTTTATATCCATGTTTCTGTGTTTCTATTTTCAGGAGTTAACAAGAAGAATAAACACATTGTTGTATACCCTGACATTCCTTCTGCTATGAGACCTGTACCCCATGGTCCTTGAATTCCAATACCCGACCCACCTCAAACCCTGGACTTCGATGATTCTGATGATGAATCAATGACCAATGCCAATGACCAGTCCCAGTCGTATATACCTCAAAATACCGCTTCAAATGAGCCGAGGCCTCTCAACCAGGCCAAACTTAATGATCTTACCAGGGATTTAGGACTTTCCAAATTAGCTGCCGAGATCTTGTGCTCACGACTTCGAGAGGACAACTTGCTGGCTCCGGGAACAACATTCTCCTGGTATAGGAAACGAGAGGAAGAATTCCGCAAGTTTTTTGTAGTGCACGAAAATACCTCTTCCTTAGTGTACTGCTGCAATGTTGAGGGGCTAATCGAATCCTTGGGCCTGCCATATAACGCATCAGAATGGAGGCTATTTATAGACTCGTCTAAACGAAGTTTGAAAGCAGTACTTCTCAACATTGGGAATAGGGTTGCATCAGTCCCTGTAGCACATTCCGTACAACTTACTGAGAGCTACGATAACATGAAAATTTTACTGGATGCTCTCGTATACGACCAACATAACTGGAGGATCTGTGGAGATTTGAAAGTAATACTAATATCATAAGTAAACTATTGCTATTGACTATGTTGTTTTTCCAAAGGTTATTTGAGAGCGTATAAGAACACTTAACTTCCCCACAGAAGTGATACAGTCCAATGCATAGATTTTTTTATCTGATAGAACAAATTCTCTAAATTCTTTAAATATTTTCATTTTTTTTCAGATTGTGGCATTTGTATTGGGAATGCAAGGGGGATACACGAAATACCCATGTTTCCTCTGCAAATGGGATAGCCGAGCGGATGAGAAGCACTATCCACAGCGTGAATGGGCATCCAGAGAGAATTTTGAACCTGGGTCGCATAATGTCGTTTCAGTTCCCCTTGTACCACCAACAAAAATTTTGCTCCCACCACTTCATATTAAGCTGGGCTTGATGAAAAATTTCATCAAATCAATGAATAAGGAGGGTTCAGCATTCCGATATCTCGAGAGTAAATTTTCTCATATATCTGATGCTAAACTAAATGCTGGGGTTTTTGATGGTCCTCAAATTCGAACTTTGATCAAGGATACTCAGTTCGAAAACGCAATGACTCCAACTGAGAAGAATGCCTGGCAGGCATTCAAATCAGTTGTCACTGATTTTCTTGGCAAGCGTAGAAGTCCAGAATACGAGTCCGTTGTCGAAAACTTGATGGAAGCTTTCAAAGCTCATGGGTCGCGCATGTCCATAAAAATGCACTTTTTGTGGTCCCACTTGAACTATTTTCCTGAAAATTGCGGGGATTATAGTGAGGAACAGGGTGAACGATTTCACCAAGATATCAAAATAATGGAAGAGAGGTACCAGGGAAACTGGGATATCAATATGCTGGCGGACTATTGCTGGTGTTTGAAGCGAGACGTGCCCGAAGAAAAACACAGACGGAAAGCCAAAAAAACTTCCTTCCTTCCTCAATAAACTTTTTTCCATATTCATTGTATGAATAAAAGTATTTATTCACACAATGTTTTCATTTTTCACGAGTGTTCTTATAATATTACTCGTATCTACAGTGTTTAAGCTAAAAAAATCAATAAATTTGGGGATAAAATTGGACTTATAATAAATGGCCAATAGAGAAAAACCTGATCTGATTGAGGAAAACCAATGTCATTTTCGAATTCAGCATGGTCGAATTATATAATGAGTTGAAAAAACCCTCACAGCAGACAAAAATATTTCATATGCATACCAGTGTTATTAGTAATTATTACGATTATTATAAATACTGATATTAGTAAAGACTGTAAAGTATTTATTTTAGTTAATCTATATTTAGGGCTTGGGGAAGCTCAAAATTTTCCAGAAGAGGCTCAGCCACCCCTGGCGGCCCCCAAACTACGGCCCTGTACACTGGCCAATTGACAGTAAGCCCTATAATAATATAGTAAAATTAAATTAATTATAGTGATTAACAATTAGATAGTTTATAATGAAATGTGCAGATATTACAATTAATGAATGCTGAGAATGAAAAGAGTCATTGCATGGATGACAAAAGTACAGCGATTCAGTGTTAAGATATAATAATTAGGATGATAAAATACGGTACGTAATGAACAATAATAAGCGTACGTGCAGTATTATTTAACGATACAAAAACAAATACGAGCGTGATGCGCAGTACTGCAAACACTTTACAGAGCCTATTTCATTAGGTTAACAGTTTGCGTGATGTTATAGGCTGTAGTGAATTTTGTATGCAATATAACAAGAAGCCTAATACGACACTGTAGAACACTGTAGGTCTTTTGAGTTAGGCCTATGTAAAGGATTATAGACAATGAGTTTATATAAAAGAGATAAACAGAGATGTTTATGCGATGATACTTGAAGATGGACTATGGTTTGAAACTTCAATATTTAACAGTTCGAGGAATGGATAACTGTTAAAATGATTTCAAAGTTTCTCACGTTATAGTTAATGCAGGTGTAAGAAAGCCTTCGTCAGCGTTTTCGAGCAATTGTTTCTTGTACGAATAAATAGAGAAAACTCCATCTCTGGGGGCGAGAAGAAAGAGGTTCCTTGTGATGTTTTCTAACAAAGGTGCAAGCTTCTACTGACGGAGCTGCATGGCTGAGTACGAGTAAGTACTCTATGATAAACTTCAGGCGTTTGTGCGAGCGCTCAAAGCTATCACGAGGTTGATCTTTTTGTGATGGCCTTCGATTCTAGTTTGAGAAGGTGTTTAAAATTAAATTCGGAGGAGAAACTGCTTATGTTTCTCTCTCTCTCTCTCTCTCTCTCTCTCTCTCTCTCTCTCTCTCTCTCTCTCTCTCTCTCTCTCTGTATATATATAGGCGAGGAGGGGGATAGTTGTTACAATTTTCCGTCCTTTTCATTTTGCGTTAACGTGTTATCTTTAATGCATAAAGTTAGTAGGGTATATAGAAAGGGCACTTTTCAGTAACATTTTATTAAAAACTAAAACATATTTTTCTTATTATAAATCAATAAAAAAATGGAAAAAATAAGAGTGAATAATCTGTAACAACATGCCCCGTTAAGGGGTATGTTGTTACAAATTATGGGGCATGTTACATTTAAGCAAATTCTTTCAAATCAATCAAATAAGGTATATTATATCACATGTAATTAATTAGTGTATACCCGCAAAAATGTCGAGTGCAAATCAATTGCATGCTACATGATCAATAATTGCAATATTACTTGCAACAGTGCATGCAAGAAAAGGGGTTAGACCCAGCAAAGGGTGAGAGGGGAGTTATGCAACAAGGGGGGAGAGGGTAACCTAACCTAAGAAAGGAGGAGAGTGGGGGGTTAAGCATGAAGAGGGCCGGGGCTAGACCCTCCAAAGGGGGAGTGGGTAACTTAACCTAACAAGGGTAATAAAACACAAGAAAGAGAGAGAGAGAGAGAGAGAGAAAGATATTCTCGCTGGCATGTCTCGGAGCATAATGGAGTCTTCACAAGCCATCCTGGTCGGCTTTAGGAACACAGCCATTTGGCATAGAAGCCATCAAATCGTAGGGCGTAAACGGCTTGTTTACATGGAGTAAAGGAGAAATAAAGCACAACTACATCGTTCTGTCTATTTAATATATATCATTAATGAAATACATTATTAGGGTGTGTCAATTTTAGTAAAGTCAACAATTCAAAAACTACTAATGCTCAAATGATGTCATATTATCTAGCAAACTTAGAAATATCTGTAGCGTTGTTTAAAAAAGCCATTTACCTACTTATATTTGACCATAAAGGTTTGAAATATAAACTAAATATGACTGTAGCATCGTATATCAATGTGCCATTGATATGTGTGGTCAACTTTGGCTATTTTTGGTGTGCAATATGGTTTCTAAGTTTCACATAGTAACAAATGCTGGAGTTTTGATTGTGAATGCGTTTTCTCTCCTTTTTGACAATTTTGATTACTTCGTAATGTAAATATTGTGTAATTCAAATTATTCGAAATGTTGTGTGTGACCAAACTTTCTGTATATTTTGATATGATAGATATATGAAATTGTCATTACTTTCAATAATTAAGTCTTGTACCTATAACAACACAACCTTTTATCTGAGCTTATAGGAAGATGTTAAGAATTTCAATTAACTTAATTTTATGTAATCATAATCAGTAGGCCTATCCAAATTTCAATGACATTTCTTTTGTTCACAGGTCCACAGGATGAGTCAGAAAGAAATCAGAACCCGAAGCAAATCAAGTTGTCACCTAAGTCATTTGGTTGGGGACTGGGAGGGAACTTCCCCCTGCTGAGCTGCCCACAGCCAGAGATCTGCTGAGGTATGGTTTGTTCAGGAGAGAGATGAGTGAGGAAGACAGGAGGAATTACCCAGTTAATGACCTGATTAACAACGGCATTGTTCCAGGGCTACTGACTCAGCGGAGAAAGGCCAACGCTCTATTCACAGGACCTGTAATCAACACTGAGGTCAGGATCAGGGCTAAAGTGAAGGCACTGTGGGATGAGGCAGTGAAGGTGTCCATTGGCAATGTGAAGCTAGAGGTCAAAGATAGGTTCATGATGAAACTGAACAAATTGGTGGATATCCTGACCGGTCACTGTGTGATCAGGACAGGAACTGCAGTGAGCTTGGGTGCAACCCTGTCTGGAACAGTGAGGGTCACACTGACTGCAGCTGCAGGAGCGAGCAGAAGATACCAGTGCAGGAGCTTGCCTTCGTTGAAGGTCAGAGAGAAAAGGTGGGCACTGTGGGGGCACACCAGATGGGTCTAGCTGATCACCCTGAGACCAGGAGACAGGAAGCAGTGCTGCAGAGACAGGAGCAGAGAAGGAAGGCCGAGGAAAAGAGGAGGATGAAGGCAGAGGAGTCAACCAAGAAAGAAGAGGAGCTGAGGGAGGAGTCACTGCTGGAGATGGAGTTGGAGGAGACTGCAGATATACTGGAGGAGGCAGAGAGGAGAGAGGAGGACGAAGACTTCATACCAGAGGCTGCTACAACTTCTTCCTTCCCTGTGGCTAAGAAGAAATACAACACTGAAGATATCACCAACATAGCTCTGGCTAGCTTGAGACATCACACTGGGCTGAGAGAGACTACAGAGATTGCCACTGCTGCCTGGATTGATGCTGGTCTTATCACAGAGTTTGACACAGCACTGGTGATTGACCACAACAAGGTGAGGAGGGCTCAGGAGAACTGACTAAGGAGCTGGTCAAGAAGTTTGATGAAGAGATTAGGGAAAATGGCATCACCTGTATCTTCTTTGATGGGAAAAGAGATGACACCAAAGTGATGACGGAAGCTGAGGGCAGTGACAGGCAGTTTCCTGGCCTCATTAAGGAAGAACACTACACAGTGTGCAATGAACCGGGTGGGAAATATTTGTGACATTTTGTACCAGAGGAAGCTGCAGAGGAGAGAAGTCATGCTGAGGTCATTGCTGATCATCTGGTGAATGAACTGGCTAAGAGAGAGAGGAGCAGACCAGACCCTTTTGGCCATAGGAGGTGACAGTACTAATGTGAATACTGGCTGAGAAGGAGGAGTAATGCATTATGTGGAGACCAAGCTTAGCAGGAAGTTGGTGTGGATTTCTGTGACTTACACACTGGGGAGCTGAGTCTCAGACACCTGATGACTGCACTGGGTGGCAAGACATTGAGCAACAACAAGTGGTCTGGGCCCCTAGGGAAGATGTTAGACACTGCCACTGAGCTGGAGATCAACCTAAACTTCACGAGGATCAATGTTGGTCCTCCTCTACCCCATCTCAGTCAGGAGATAGTCAAGGACCTCAGCACAGACCAATCATATGGCTACAAAATCATCACTGCCATCAGATCGGGAGAGGTACCTCAGAGTCTAGCTCTCCTGGAGATTGGGCCAGTCTGTCACAGTAGGTGGGTCACCACGGCTCTAAGGTTCTGCAGATTGTGAATTTCCAAACATGGGCTGAAGGATAGGAACCTGAAGAATCTGAGGGTAATTGTGGAATTCATAGTGGGAGTCTACATGCCAAACTGGTTCAACATCAAGTTAAATCACAGCTGGGTGGAGGGTCCCAGGCATGTACTGTACCAGCTGGAGCTGCTCAGAAGTCGGAAGAAGGAGGTGATAGGAATAGCGATTCCTACAGTGAAGAGATCAGCCTGGTATGCACACTCTGAGGCTGTGCTCCATGCCATGTTGTGCAGTGAGGTGGAAGAGGAGAGGAGGAAGGCAGTGAAGAGGATACTGGAAATCAGAGGTGAAGGAGATGAGGACACACAGGTAGGAGACTACAGTATCAGACCCAGGAAGACTCCTGACATCAACCCAGATGCCACCAAACTCTCGGAGCTTATTGACTGGAACTCTGGCGTGACTGAGCCTCCTCTGACCTGCTCCCTCACCACTGCTGCAATCAAGGAGTTTCTGGATAGACCAATGGAAGTTCCTGCATGGCCCTCACACACACAGTCAGTAGAGAGGTGTGTAAGGATGACAACTGAAGCAGCACAGGTGGCCAGTAGAGAGCTCATGTACAAGAACAAGAGCAAGGCAGACATGGCATCCTTGGCAAAGTTCAAGAAACCTATCTCTATTTCTAAGTTTTAATACTGAAATACAATCAAAATGTCTTTAATTGTATGTAATGTATGTAAAATGTAGTTATATACAATAAAAAAATACTTGCAAAAATTGCTGATTTTTCGTAAACTTCAATTTCAAATATAAGTAGCTAGGAGTGGTCAAATCTGGATTTTAAAGCCATGTTTCGATTTAGCACATAAAAATGCATCATTTGGTCACTAGTAGTCCTTGAAAATCTAACGGTTTCACTTTGCTCCCTAAAACTGGCACACCCTAATACATTATTTCTATTCAGAACCTCCTCTGCAGCTGTATTTATAGCACCCTCTGTAGTTACCCTCTATTTGTCTTACGTACATAAGTTCTCACCATAATATACCTGAAAGAATATATATATTCTTTACCGGGCATGTTATTACAGTGTAACAACATGCCCCTATTTCACTGTATCAACTTACCCCCGCTCGTCATATTTTACCAGTAAAGCATTCCAACAAAAACAATGATAATTGAATTCGCTTGAAACAGGGATGCAGAGTGGTAATTAAAGAAAACAATTAACTAATACTCAGAAAATATATCACAGAGTACACCATAAATTATTCACATTTTACTTACCTCTTCAATTTACAAATATTTAATAAAAAATTAAAAAATATTGTATAACTTCCAAACAATGCAACCGTTCAGCACGAAAGTTCATCAAGTGCTGCGTCATACTAATGAGCACGCGCAGACCAGATTTTGAAGTGTTGCCATCTGTAGATCATGAAACAATTGGCTTGTAACAACGTGCCCCTGTAACAACTAACCCCCTCTTCCCATACATATATATATATATATATATATATATATATATCGTAAAGAACGACGCTTGTATAGGAGATATTCCGCGCAAGACGAGAGAGAGAGAACGGAACAAATGAAAAAATGAGGTAACCACCTGGGAATCGAACCCGGGATCTTCCGATTGCCGGTCAGACGCGATACCATTACACCATGGACCTCACTCTTCCAAATGCCGTAATTCTTCTACATACTCGCAGAAATCAATGCCCCAAGGGGGCACCTCCCGCATGCCGTAACATTATATACATTCAACTGCAAAGAACACGCAGTATAATAACGTAAAGAACGACGCTTGTATAGGAGATATTCCGCGCAAGACGAGAGAGAACGGAACAAATGAAAAAATGAGGTAACCACCTGGGAATCGAACCCGGGATCTTCCGATTGCCGGTCAGACGCCCCCTTGGGCATTGGTTTCTGCGAGTATGTAGAAGAATTACGGCATTTGGAAGAGTGAGGTCCATGGTGTAATGGTATCGCGTCTGACCGGCAATCGGAAGATCCCGGGTTCGATTCCCAGGTGGTTACCTCATTTTTTCATTTGTTCCGTTCTCTCTCTCTCGTCTTGCGCGGAATATCTCCTATACAAGCGTCGTTCTTTACGTTATTTATACTGCGTGTTCTTTGCAGTTGAATGTATATAATGTTACGGCATGCGGGAGGTGCCCCCTTGGGGCATTGGTTTCTGCGAGTATGTAGAAGAATTACGGCATTTGGAAGAGTGAGGTCCATGGTGTAATGGTATCGCGTCTGACCGGCAATCGGAAGATCCCGGGTTCGATTCCCAGGTGGTTACCTCATTTTTTCATTTGTTCCGTTCTCTCTTCTCGTCTTGCGCGGAATATCTCCTATACAAGCGTCGTTCTTTACGTTATTTATACTGCGTGTTCTTTGCAGTTGAATGTGTATATATATATATATATATATAATGCATGAACTTAAGTAAAAAAGAGAGGAAAATGATAAAAAGAATAAATAAAATCATAGGCCTTCATGCGTTCCTGTGCGTCTAGTGCATGGAAAAAAATAAGAATATAGTACAGAGGGCAATGCAAATGGGCAATGCATTTTTACCGACAGATAACCAGGAAACACCAGATAACGCCGACACAACCGAAAACGAGGCGCAGGACAACACACTACAGGGAGATGCAAAAGTAGCTTCAGAGGATGAAATACCCCCTGCAAAAGAGATATACCAAGAACACAAAAGAGTAAGAGAGGGATACTAGGAACACAAAAGAGAAAGAGAGAGAGATACCAAGAACACTAATGAAAACTCGCCGAAGACAAAAAGAAAACACTGAGTAGGGCAGAAGTGCTGGCGGCAGTGGCGGTTCCTCATATGGGCAATATGGGCAGCCGCACAGGGCGGCATTTGTGGAGGGGCGGCATGAGCGCCTGCAAAAAAAAATAAAAATAAAAATAAGAATAAATAAATAAAGAAATAAATAAAAATAAAAAATAAAATAAAATAAATAATAAAAGATCAATAAATATATTTTTATTAATAAAAAACCATCTATTGCATTTTCCATAAACCTTCCCATAAAAGACCTAAACAATGCAAAATGCTTCCAGATTAATATTATTGGGAATAAAGGCCCATACTTTAACATATGTAATGTTATTTTTCTGGGTTTGGTTAAATAGTGAAATGTATATTATTTATTACAGAACGAATCTTCACACTAAGCCACTAAGGTCTGTCAAATAACCGCAAATGGATAAGAAGAGGTCAAAGCTATCAGGTGCTCAGTTTAGAAAAAAGAGGAAAGAAGAAGAGGAGAAACGAGCAAAAGATAAAGGTATAGAGCTATGTCATCTACTCTTCACTGCTATATTGCACTGCTATTTTGTGATATAGCTTTCTGAGTCATTTGAAGTGTACTATTATGTATATAATTAGCCATTAACCAAGGAGGTTGTATTATTCATTTGTTTCCTATTCTAAAAGTTTAATAAATTGTGCTTAATAACATGTTAAATTAATTGTACTAGCCTATTCATGCATTGGTCTGTTATGTTCTATTTTACTATTTGCAGGGGCACTTTTGAAATATTTTGTAACACCCTCTGCCACTAGCCAGGATGAGAAGCCGTCTACTTCTGCCATTATTGAGGCTGAGGAGCCATCTACCTCCTCAGCCTCACATATGTCTCCACAAATGCAGTCTGATCCTGAGGATGAAGACCCATTTGCTTCTACTTCTCCCCGGCAGGACTCTTCAGGTGAGTTTGTGTGCACATATGTCTGTGAGTGTGTGCGTGTGTGTGTATGTGTATGTGTGTGCATCCCTGCAAAGCATTTTGCAAACAGTTATAAATTATAATGTTATCATCACTGGGTCTGGGTTACTGGGTATGTGTGGTGTTTCACCACCATAATTCCATAACACCACCACCATAACAAAGTGCTGTGAATAATGTGTTATCTAACTTAGGTGTGTATACTAATGAGTAATGCTCTTGTTCTTTCTATTAGAAATGCCTGGAGCAGAATCGCCTCCTGAGGATGAGTCTCTGTCCACCGACCCTGCTAACTGGCCTTCAGTTCTGACTGAGAGAATTCGGACACAACTGGTTTCCAGGGGACCAAGTCAAGTACCATCTGACTTTGTATTCCCTAGAAACGACAGTGACGGAAGAAGTTTCCACCATCAATACTTCAGGAAGTGATTGGTTAGTGGGGAAAATATAACCAGAAGTTGGTTGGTCTATTCCTTAAAAAACAACAGCCTTTTCTGTTTCTGTTGTACATTATTTTCCAAGAGGAAAATAAATTTAACAAGTTTGGGACTCTCGGACTGGAAGCATGCAAGCTCATTGCTCACATCACATGACAACAGTTCAGAACACCTAAATTCTATGAAAATCTGGAAAGAACTGGCAGTGAGGATGAGAAAGGGGGAGACCATTGACAAGCAGGAGATGGCACTTCTGGAGGCTGAGAAGTTGAGATGGAGAGCGGTGCTGACACGTCTCACTGCTATTGTGCATTCTCTGGCAGTTAGGAATTTGGCACTAAGGGGACATACAGAAAAATTGTTCTCACCATCAAATGGCAATTTTCTGAAAGAAGTTGAACTGATGGCACAATTTGATCCTATAATGCAAGAGCACATTAACCGTGTCCAAAAAGGGACCTCCAGTCACACCAGCTACCTCGGCCACCACATACAAAACGAACTCATTGATTTGTCGAGCAGCAAGACCATTTCAGCAATGGTGAGCGACATCAAACAATCAAAGTTTTTTTCAATAATTCTAGATTGCACTCCAGATATCAGCCACACTGAACAGTTGTCAGTTGTGATTCGGGTTGTGTCACTGGAGGGGAAGCCCCATATAAAGGAACATTTCATGGGGTTTTTGGAGGCAGAGGAGTCCACTGGTCAACATTTGGCATCTCTGATTCTGAAGAGACTGGAGGAGCTAAAAGTTCCTTTCATGGACTGTAGAGGACAATCATACGACAACGGGGCCAACATGAGGGGAAAAAAAAGGGTGTTCAATCCAGGCTCCTAGAAATTAATCCCAGAGCTCTGTTTGTTCCATGTGGGGCTCATTCTCTGAATTTGCTTGTGGCCGATGCTGCTAAGGGATCTATTGATGCCACAAGTTACTTTGGTATCTTGCAGAAGCTTTACAACTTGTTTTCAGCCTCCACACAACGATGGGCCATTTTGAAAAAACATGTGAACATCACATTGAAGATGTGGTCTGATACAAGGTGGGAAAGCAAGATCAAGAGTGTGGAGCCCCTGAGATATCAGGCAGCTGCAGTGAGAGATGCACTGATCGAGGTGAGGGACCACACCAAAGACTCTGTAATAAAGGTCGAGGCTCAATCTCTGTCAGAGGAGGTTGGGTCATACCGCTTCGCCATTTGTTCAGTGGTGTGGCATGACCTGTTGTGCCAAATTCAGCATGTGAGCAAGCAGATGCAGTCTCCTAGCATGCACGTTGATGTTGCAGTAAATCTCCTAAAAAAAACAGAGAGAGGTCTCCGCAATTACAGGGCAACAGGTTTTGTGGTTGCACAAATGGCAGCCACAGATATCTGTGAACAAATGAATGTGGAGGCTGTGTTAAAACAAAAACGGCTGAGGTCCACAAAGCGGCACTTCTCCTATGAAGCATCTGATGAGCCCTTGATTGATGCTTTGAAGAAGCTGGAGGTGACATTTTTCAATGCAGTGGTTGATGCTGCAACATCAGCCATTCAGGAAAGATTTTCCACGTTGGAAATTGTGGGAGAGAAGTTTGGAGTGCTGACACATTTCCAAAATCTCACATTTGAGGAGCTGACAGAACACTGTGTGAACCTTAGTACTACACTACACTTTAAGGGACAATCTGACTTGGATGGCAGAGAGCTTGCACAGGAGCTGAAGAACTTGCCTGACTTGCCATCAAAGACCATATCCTTGCTTGAACTGCTGACATTTATCCATGAAAGGGAGCTCTCTGAAATATATCCAAATTTGTGGACTGCTCTCAGAATTGGTCTTACTCTTCCAGTCACTGTTGCTGAAGCAGAGAGGAGCTTTTCAAAGCTGAAGCTCATCAAATCCTACCTGAGGTCAACTATGTCACAGGAACGCCTTACCGGTCTGGCCATCATCAGTATAAATCATACAATTGCTGAGCAGATTTCATATGATGATTTAATTCATGACTTTGCATCAAGGAAGGTAAGAAGAGTCAGGCTTTAGATGGCAGTTGTGCTGTGGTGCAATTTATTTTGTTTCTTGTTCAAAGTGTAGCATAATAATTACCCTCTCTTAAGTGTCTTATTCTATTTATGTGATAGAGCATTTGTACAATTTAGAAATTTGATTCTCTAGTTTATTTATGGCAGTTGTGCAATTTAATTTGTATTTTTCCTGTTCATAGTATCATAATTACATTCTCTTAAGTGAGTTATTCTATTTACGTGATGAAGGATTTGTAAAATTCAGAAATTTGAGTCTTTGTTTTGGTTCTGAAGTTCCAACAATTAGTCCAATAAAAAGTTATTTTGTGAAAGAGTTATGTCTGTCCTTTATTTTGGGGGGATTCGAATGTGTGTGTGTTGGCGAACAGGGGTGGGGGCGCTGAAGGTGAGGTTCGCCCAGGGCGTCATGTAAGCTAGGACCGCCACTGGCTGGCGGAACAGATGAAAGCAATCGAATCACACAGGACTCGGAAGGAGATTAAACGACGGGCCATATGCGAATACTACAAAACAGGGTCGTGCAAATATGGATTAAAATGCAGGTACAGTCACCCAAAAAAAATGCTTCGATATGATGAGGAATGGAAGATGCAGATACGGACCAAACTGCCACTTTTTCCACCCTTCTATGTGCAGACAGTCAATGACAGAGAAAAAAATGCCTAAATATAGAGTGCCCATATTTTCACATAAAGGGTACGCAAAGAAGAGAACGAGGAGGAACAGGTCACAACCGAATTAAAAGTAACAACAGGAGCAATAAAACAAATTTTTAGAGGAAATGAGAACAATAAAAGCACAGCTTGCCCTACTAACAAGAAAAGTCAGGACTCCGCAGATATATTCACCACACCATTACATACATCACCCCTCTATCCAACACCACCTACCGATAATACAACAACCACAGTGGTATCAAGGGCCGCAACCCCAATTTTCCCAAATGCAGCGGCCCAATCAATAAAACCAAAGAGGAACTGACACCGACCTGGAAACGACCAGTATATAGGAAAACCGAACACGGGAATTAGAAACCCGATAAATGTTTTATACACTAATATACAAGCCCTCTATATGGACCATGCAGGATGCAAATTACAATACTTACAGAATTTAGCTACGGAAGCCAGCATATATATCATATGCCTAACGGAAACACACTTACATAAATGCGAAAAGACTGTGAAAACTGCATCGAGGATACTGAAATAGCAATGCTGGACTAGAACATAAACAAAGCAGATAGAGTGGCTAGACGAGGGAGAGGGTGTTGCATCTAAGTGAAAAACACACACATGTGAGGTGAAGGTAAACAAATCAAACGGCACAGTCGAAATTATTATGTTAGAATTAAAAGAACTGAACCTAACCATTATAAACATCTACAGCCCACCAAACACCACAAAAAGTGAATTCCAATTTGCTATAAATGAAATAGAAAACATTAAAATTACTTGAAACTCCAGCAACAAATGAGGGGTCCCGCGTCTTAAGGTACCTAAGCGCCAAAATTAAAATTCGTCAGAAATCGCCTCCAAAGTTCAGCAATATTCTGGCAATAGTATCTCTGTTATTAATTGAGCTAAAACGTTCATTTTTGGCGAAATTAGAGTTCTAAGTATGCTAATGAAGATGTTGATGAGTTTTTGGAATAGATTTTCATATTTTATATTTATTTCTTTTAATTTTTTGATTTTCTTATTATGCCGAACTTTGGGTGAACTTTTGGCTGGCGATAGAGGTGAAAAAAGTAGTTTGCTTCATAAGGTATTCAACCATACTTCTAGTGTCGTAAGGTTATTATAACCCAAACCACGCGATAGAGGAAGGGTGAAAATAGTGATATCCATCAAAAACACGTTTTCGCCTGTGGTGGCGCTTAGGTACCTTAAGACGCGCGACCCCTCAAATATTCTAATTTGCAGAGATTTTAATTTCCCATTCATAACATGGAAGAAAAATGACGAAGTTATATATGTCGAGAAGTTTCATGGCAACATTACAAAAGATGATAGAACCCAAGCAACAATGCTATTAAATATTATGGAACATTACGCCCTCACCCAGGAAATCTGTGAAGCCACCAGAAAAGAGAACGTTTTGGATTTAATTTTGACAAATAACAATGAGATAATAATAAATCTAAAGGTAGTACACACAAATTTCTCCGACCACAACCTAATTGATATACAATTGAAGTTAGCACCAAGAGGTCCGAAAACGCATCCCAGAGAGTCAGAAGGAATCTTTGAAGGCTTAAGCATGAATTCAAAAAATAAATTTGGAAAACGTAAATAGACATTTAAAGGAAGTAAATTGGGAATTGCTACTTCACGAGAAGACTCCAGAACAAATACTAGGTATAATAGAGGCTGAAACCAAACCTATAATACTGAAACATGTTCCAGAGAGACAGAAGAGAAAACGTAGCAAGCTCGAGAGGAAAATCACGACACTATTCAGACAACGGAGACAAACCGTAAAACATTTCCACAGAACTAATGCAAAGAGACTCAAACTAGAGAGGAAAATAGGCGAAATAAAAATGGACCTAAAGCAAACATTCATACATAAGACAAACGATGAGGAAAACAAGGTAGCAGAAAAGAAAAAATAACCCAAAATACTTCTACACGTTTGCGAAAAGGAAAATGCAGTGTAATGAGAGTATTGGTCCGTTGATAGACGGGGAAGCCAAATACACAAATGACCCGAAAAAAAAATAAGCGAACTGTTTAGGAAACAATTTAACTCTGTGTTTAGCACCCCTAAGTCCGAGAAGTAGAAAACCCAGACGAATTTTTCGACGACATTGATACAAATCAGCCAAGAACACATTCCTGCACAAAACTATTAATAGACTTCCAGTTCTCGGAAGGAGATATAATTAATGCTTTATCACAGATGCGAGACAATTCAGCGCCAGGGCCAGACACATGGAGTGCCACGTTTCTGAAGAAATGTAAAGAGAATATTGCCAATCCGCTTTACTTACTATAGAGGAAGTCACTCGCCAAAGGACAAATTCCACTTCCATTTAAGAAAGCAAACATTTCCCACCCTATTGAATGGTGGTAACAGAGCAATGCTTAAGAATTATCAGCCAGTGGCTCTCACCTCACACCTTTAAAAGTGCATTGAACGTATAATTAGAGGCAAAAGTACCTACTACCTACAAGAAAAGGACTTATACAACCCAAATCAACATGGCTTCAGGGATGGAAGATCATGCCTATCACAGCTATTAGACCACAAGGACAAAATATTGGAAACATTGTGTCGAGGACAAAACATAGATGCAATATATACTGACTTTGCTAAATCCTTCGATAAATGTGACCTTGGCATCATAGCACACAAACTTAAGAATACAAAAATACAAGGAAAGCTTGGAAGATGGATATTTAATTTCTTGGCACAAAGAACACAAAGAGCGGTAGTAAACGGAGTTAAATCGGAAGTCTCAGAAGCCGTGAGCTATGTCCCACAAGGGACAATATTAGCTCCCTTGCTGAACGAAGAAAAATTTCAACTTCTAAGATCTGGTAATAACAAGGAGCTGCAGAGTGCAAAATGGCCGGCAAAATGTGCGTCGGGTTCGTGGATGTTGCATCACGACAATGCGCCCTTCCACATCACTCTCCATAAAAGAATTCTTAACGAAGCACAACATTCCACTGGTTCCCGAACCATCGTATTCGCCGGATTTAGCACCCTCTGACTTTTCCCCGTTCCCCAAGCTGAAAAACACCCTCAAGGGAAAAAGATTTCAAGAAGTAGCAGAAATCGAACAAACTTTGACACGAGAATTGAAGAACATTCCGAAAGAAGAGCATAACAAGTGCTCCAATAAATGGGTGGACCGTTGGAATCACTGTTTACAACAAGAAGGAAACTACTTTGAAGGAGACAAATTTGATTAGGTATGTGACATTTAGATTTGCAATAAATGCATCAGTCCCAAAACTTTTTGATCAGCCATCGTATATATACATACTGTGTATATATATATATTATTCCAGTGGGCAGAAGACAACAATATGAAGTTGAACGAAGAAAAATTCCAACGTCCAAGATATGGTAATAACAAGGAGCTGCAGACTAAAAGGTACAAAACTCTGCAAGACAAACAGATAACAACAAATCTACAAGTTAGGGATCTTGGAGTAATAATGTCGTCGGATACAGAATTCAGAGAGCACTACAACATCAAAATTACAACGGCTAGAAAAATAATGGGAATCATCTGGAGGAGCTTCCGCAGCAGAAAAGCAAACATCATGCTCAAATTTTGGAAGAGTTTAGTCCTACCAATAATTCAGTATTGCTCAGTACTCACATTGCGAACAGTGAAGCTATACAAAGGACTTTTACGTTAAAATAGAAGAAACGGAAGGTGAAGACCACTCATTTCGACTGCAATCCCTGAAACTCTACTCTCTCGAAAGAAGGCACGAGCGGTACACAATAATATACATATGGAAAATACTTGAGGGTTTTGTCCCTAACCTTAGAAATAAAATAGAAACAAACTGGATTGAGAGAAGAGGCAGATTTTGCAAAGTCCCAGCTGCTGTGGGACAGGGGGCCATGAAAACGAAAATGGAAAATACCCTCAGAATACGAGGCCTAAAGCTTTTCAATGCCCTACCGAAAGAAGTAAGGAATCTCTAGCACACCGACCTGAAAAACTTCAAGAACGAGCTGGACAGATTCCTGTGCAAAGTCCCTGACCAGCCATGCGTGGCAGGCTACGAGGGCAGGAGGAGATCGGAAATCAATTCCCTCCTTCACCAAATCCCGCAAATGAGGCGGGATGCTGCAGAGGGGTCGACCGCAGGTCGATCCTGAACCTTCGTTCGAACTTACACAAAGTAACACACAAAGTAAGTATACACATGTGTGTGTGTGTGTGTTAAAATTTTTATATCTTATTTTAGTTTAGTTTGAAACAAAATAATTAAATCTAGAATTTAGCGCTCAAACCTTACAAAAATAGACCTCTAAATGAATAGGAAAAAAAAGGTCTCGTGAAAAGCAAGAGAGAAGTCGTTGGTGTAAATTATTTATTTGTTTGTGTGTTTTAATGCTTGGAATATAAATTATATTAATAGTTATACAAATTTTTTACTTCAGAATATAAATTATATTAATAATTATACGCATTTTATACTTCAGAATATAAATTATATTAATAGTTATACACATTTTATACTTCAGAATATAAATAATAACAATAATAAACAAATTAAATTACAATGAAAATATATAAGAGAATTTGGTGAAACCGAAGATTACTCGTATATGTATAATATATGGAGATATCAATAATTTGCAACTTGAATCAAGTCGTATGTAGCCTAATAAGGCGAATGACTTAATTACCCTTAACTATTAAACAATAAAATTTAACGACAATAAAACAATAAAATTTTAGGATCTTTTTCTTTATAGCACCCCTAATTTCTTCTTTTCAGTTAGTAACAATTTTTGCCCTTCACAATTGGTTATGTTAAGTCGTGATATTTTTGTTAAAACTAACGAAAATATCACGACTTAATCTAATCAATCGTCAAGGGCGTACAGGTGACCCAAGTGTGCATTCAATTAACTTAACTAGTTGGTTAATTTTTACATTCACGTCTCATTCTAAAGTTGTAGGGCGAGATACTTTTCCTACCCACACGAAGGGTACAGGAAGAAACATGGCAAAACAATAGGGGTGCTATGAAGGAAAAGATCTAAAGGATCACCTGAAGATCAGGGCCCCCAGCCTTCTTCAGTTAGCTTTATAAGGCTAACTAACGAAAATATCACGACCTAACCTAACCAATCGTCAAGGGCGCACAGTTGACCTAACGATTGATTAGGTCGTGATATTTTCGTTAATAAGCCTTATAAGGCTAACTAGAGAAGGCTGGAGGCCCTGATCTTCAGGTGATCCAATCCAAATTTTACAACAGTAAAATTTAACGAATGTACAATGTGCCAATGCAATATAATTTTATTGTTTCTTGCGTTTTGTTCAATAATTCACAACTATGTTAGAAAAATGTTGAAACCGCCTGAAGTCATATCCGGGTCACTGCTGCCATAAAGAGGTTAAAAAAGAAATCCCGAACTAGAACAAAGCATAATCAGAGATGTCAAACGCGAATGTTCCCGTTTTTGTTTATTTTTCCGGCCTTTAATTCGTCAGAGCAAATGCCTCTTTTCAAGGACACTTAGGTAACAAATGACAGCCTTCAAATCGTAACATCAGAAGTTTGGTTCAAGATATACGAGTGGATACCCGTGAGTTCGCGATCACTCGAGTTATAGTCACATAACCGTTAGGTTATATCCCACTTCAATTATTTCGCCAGTTATTAGCCTTACGTGTCGGGTAGCAGCGAGACCACGGTCGCGTTAGTACTTCGTCAAACATAAAGGTTGGGTATCTATGAGGTAATAATTAGGGTTACCATACGTCTGGTTTTTCCCGGACATTTCCGGGAATTTTGAATAATTAAAACACTGATTTTTGAGGCCATAACACTTGTTTTTATTTATAGATACTCAATGTAGATGACATGTAGTAATGTAGTATACAGTATATAACACATTAATACAACGTGAGTTGGTAGATACTGATAGAGATACAGCCCCCTCTCCGGTGTCTCCTCTTTTTTGAAAGTTCAAATATGGTAACCCTATCATAACTCCTTAGCTACTTCATCAGTAAGGGAATATTACACTTGAGTAATAAAACGAAAACTAGATTTTTTTTAAATGGCGTCGAGAAAATTTTTGTTCCAATTTAACTATCTATTAAACTTCCAATAGTTGCCTTTCTAAATGAAAGCTAGTTATAGTTAGGTTAGCTTAGGTTATGCCTGCTTATCTAAAAAAATTTGCATTCGAAAAAAATTTCTCGACATCTTGAAAATCTGGTCCGTTGGTCAAAATAGACTGGTAAAATCGTCTCAGCGAGATCATAAATATTCTTCTTGTCAGTAAGTTTATTTTAGGTACAATTAAAGAAACGTCTCAAAAATGGGACTGAAATACTCACCAAATAGGCAAGCAATTGCAACACTTATAATTTCGAATTCGTTCTTTATTACTTTCCTCAACCGAATTGACCAAAAGAAGAAACTGGTGCTAATTTTGTTAACTTTCTATATAATCTATCTTTCTATATAATCTATATAATCTGTCCTGCCATTATTCAATCGTGTTAATAAACTTAATGTCAAAGTTCTTCGTTCTTCAGAATTATTAGGAAATCTTATATATAATTTCTTAATAATAATATAGCCTAAAAAAGATTGATAAATATTCCGCAGAACACATCACCCGAAATTACATATCAGATAATAATTTTCTAGTGTATTGTAATGTGTTTTAACAGAATCTGGTATCCTTTTTTTGTGCAGTTGAGCAGGTTTTGGGATAAATAATTTTTGTTCAAAGAAATGTATATCTCTAAAGCTGCTCAATTTCACAAAAAATGAAGAGTAGATTCTGTTAAAACGCCTCAAAATACATCAAATAAATACTTTCTGGTACGTAATTTCATTTTCGTTATTGTAATCTAACCTAACCTTATCAAACCACAACCGGCACAGTTCACGGTCACAGAAACACAAAACCAAGGAAACAATTATTTGCTACCAATTTTGCTTAGATTATTTTTTATTTTATTAATATTATTTGCGCAGCAGATGAAACATATTTTCTTATTATTATTTTTTACAAGGATTCTCAATATATTGTTGTTTTTCTAAGGTTTAGGTGATGTGTTCTGCGGAATTAATTAATTATTCATTACCTAGTAAAAATAAATTAATATTTTTTTTAATTAATGTAAATAAGCTTAGTTTTAGTTCATAAAGTTTAAGTGCAGGCGTACTCCAATCGTAATACGTAATTAAAAAAAATATTAATGAATAAGGAGAATTATTTACCTCACTTGAGACACCCTTAAATATTATCTGAATGACCTAATATTTACAGTACATTGTTTTCTCATGTAGTAGCAGCACTGAACAAATGGCCAATAAAATACTCCACTTTCGATTTTTATTGTCACCCTAGACCGTCACTATATAGGCATAAATGCCCAAATTGGTCGAACATTTGTGTAAATTTTCGCCCGTGACCATTTCTTAATCATTAGGTCGAAAAGGTTATATAATTTTTATTTTCAAATATCTAGTCACTTTCGTTTGTGTTAAAGTAGGGAGGGAGGTTCTATAAGAAAGTTTAGAGAAGCCGTTTTTTACCATATACAATGATTATTTTTCTGAATTTCACCCGCGTTTGGATTTTAATTAAAAAAACTCTAAGTCAAATAAGTCGTCTCTTATGCTTCCTCAGACTTTACACAACATCTGATTTGTTTTAGGTTAGGTTACGCTGGGTTAGGTTAGGGTAATCTCAGTTAATCTAAACTAACCTAGCGTAACCTAACCTCAAAAAGTAGGTCATACAAAGAAAACCGACTTATTTATAAAGTTCGACCTAATTGGCAAAAACCGTAGCTAAGAAACACGAAGGGAGTTGCAGTGGAAATCTTCAAAAGAAGACTAGACGCCTGGCTCAGAACAATCCCCGATGAGCCGGGCGTACCTGGCTATGTGAGGTGGAGAGCGCAAGAATCCAACTCACTACTTCACCAGGCCAACTCGAGAGGAGGGGCGACAAGCTTGACCTTCGCGAAATGAGAAATCATCGCGCGGAACCTTTGTAAGGTTGTAAGGTTATACCGGGTGGCCCATAATTCAGGAACCATAGGAATAATTGTATTTTTTTCTAATAATTCTTGTACTTTATAATAATGTTATTTTTCTTTATTTTCTTTTTGGTGACGTATCCATTCTTCTGGATGATGTACCGATAAACAAACGACGTGGCATATTTTTTCAACAAGACGATGCACCTCCTCATTTTGCCATGCAAGTTTGCAAATACCTTGCTAAAACGTTCCCCAACAGATGGATTGGCCGAAGAGGTCCTATCGAATGACTCGATTTTTTTCATCAAAAAGAAAATAAAGAAAAAACATTATTAGAAAGTACAAGAATTATTAGAAAAAAAATACAATTATTCCTATGGTTCCTGAATTATGAGCTACCCAGTACATATATATATATATATATATATATATATATATATATATATATATATATATAATTTCACTGTTATTTAAATTAAAATGAAAATTAGTACCTTTTCATTGACATATTGACATATAAATAGAAAAGTTCTGATTGTAATTGAAAATAAAACAAAAATTTTAGATGAAACAATAATAAAAACCGTTTTCCACTTTAAAAGAATATTATTAAAATTTTTAATTAGGTTACAAGTAAGAGCAGCTTATATTTACGTCAGTTGTCTGACATTTTGATGATTTAGAAAAGAAAAGGGTTGGCAAACGGTATGAACTCTTTCGTATTCTGCAGCATATTTTGGTAAAACCAACAACATTCTGGCAGGGCTGATAAACAATTGGGAAGCCGAACATCTTGATGATAAACTGTGTAGCATCATAAATGATTTATTAACATTCGTCTAAACTCCTAAGAATATACAGGGTAATGCAAAAGTCGGGCACCGTAGGAATTTTCATTGTTGACTATAATTCTGTTGACAGAATTTAAATTCTGTAGCGATTGATCGATTTGTAGCACCTGATATTCCGTACATTAAAACCAAGCTTGCCCTCTCGTCTATTGTTAATTTCGCAGCCATCCCCTACCTAAAAGAAAAAATATATATTATTTTCAGTATTGTGTGCCACCCCGTATGTTTGCGTAAAAAAGTTTAAAAAGTTCTCGCAGTATTTAAAGCCGATTCTTGATTGTTAAATTAGGTTTAGTACTTAAAGCACGACACTGCTTCTTTATATTATATACAATTGAAAGAACACTGTTTTCAGTATTAATTCATTTCACCCTTATGCAATATATGAATCTTATTTTATCAATATTTAACGTGTATTCATTACATATAGAAGCGTTTAACAAAAAGTGGGATTCTCAACGTTTCATTGAAAGTGACCCTTTCCACAATCTGCCAGAAATGCTTGATCCAAGCCTGTTTCCCTTCAGTATTTAAATTAAAGCAGAATAGGAGGTTTTCCATATTATATTACAATGACAGACAGATAAGCTAAATTATGGGAAAAAGTCGCCGATAAATAAAATTAAATAAACTAAAATTACTACTAGTGAAGAAATTGTTTTATGATACGTCTTTAATTTTTATGATTGTTACTCTATAGTCTATACCAATGGTTCCCAACCTTTTTTTGCTGTGACCCTAAATTGGCCACCAACATCATAAGCTCGACTCTAAATTGACACCAACATCATAAGCTCGACCCTCAGGCTTATGCTAAAATTTAAATATGTATACAAATATAAAGTGAATTAAGAAATAGTGAATATAGTAACCCTTCGCGACCCTAGTTGAGGATCCCGTGACCCTGATTTGGGAGGTAAGCCGTGGTTGGGAACCACTGCTCTATGCACTGGTTTCACTAGCCACATCCTTTTCGACCAAAAAAATACATAAATAAAAAAAAATGCAAATAGGAAAATTGAGTATCCACCCTTCACTCCCAGGGAACGTAATTTAAAATTTTCATTCAAAATTTCTCATGTATTGTATCAGCGAAATAAATTTGCAAATATAAGCTTTAACTTTTCGAATAAATAAACCCTTGCTTTCATGAATAAGCAAACATAAGACAAATTTATAAGCTATATAGTAACGTTCTGGTTCTCAACCTCAACCTCAGACTCAAACCCCAAACCCTTGCATTTCCCAGCTATAAAATTCTCTGAGGAAATCAGTGCATTGAATATGTTAAATATTTATATGAAAAGTTATACAAATATTAATTATATTACCTGTTAGAAATATTACATTTTATTTGTATTGTACAAGAAATCAAGGATCACCTGAAGATCAGGGCCCCCAGCTTTCTCTAGTTAGCCTTATAAGGCTAACTAACGAAAATATCACGACTTAACTTAACCAATCGTTAGGTCAACTGTACGCCCTTGACGATTGGTTAGGTTAGGTCGTTATATTTTCGTTAGTTAGCCTTATAAAGCTAACTAAAGCTTTATAAGTTACTTAAAATGTTGCTTAAAAGCTTTATAAGCTTTATAAGCTTTACAAGCTTAAAAGCTTTATAAGTTACTTAAAATATTGCGTGTGAAGACATTAGATATCACGACCTAACCTAACCAATCGTCAAGGGCGTACAGTTGACCTAGCGATTGGTTAGGTTAGGTCGTGATATCTTCGTTAGTTAGCCTTATAAGGCTAACTAAAGAAGGCTGGGGGCCCTGATCTTCAGGTGATCCAATTAATGTAATATAAATTTCTCATAAAACCAATATCTGGTGAGAAGCGTAGAAAGCAAAAAAACTTTCAAAGGTTTTGTTAAATATCGAAGTATTTCAATATGTGTTTGCATTCAATATGACCTCTCCTTGATTAGATAGTATGTACTGTGTCAAAGTTTAAGAAAATCTCATACTTTTGGATGTGATGTTCTATATTGGCATTGGTAAGGATTTGTATTTTACGTGCATAATTGCCTTTACTTATAATGTTTTGCAGAAATACGTAATGTTGCGATATAGAAAGTGAAATTCTAAACTAATGGTAATTTCACTGAAACTCATAAAAGTAAAGTTTTATTTCTTTTATTTGGTTGAAAGCACTAAGCCTAAAACGCGACCATAAACTGATTTAACTCAAATAACACTGTTCAACAATGATTTTGTCTCAGGAAACGTTTTATGTCATTATTATAGTTTTTAACGCTGATTACAAAAATGGTCTTATTATTTTCCTATCACGTATAGTTTTTGAGAAATTTCCATTTTTTTTTTAAATATTCAATTTTTTTCGTAAAAGCTGTTCATTTATTTTATTATCTCCCAACTCTGACCACATGTGATGTTTGTCTTATTACGTCGTGTGTATTGCTACTCTTATAGTATATGTGATGTTAATATTTTTTAATATTTTGTATAATATTTAATTAATTATATACAATATTATACATATTATACATATTATATACAATAACTGTATAATATTTTTTAAGATTTCATGGAAACTATGCGTGATACGCCAAAATGAATAACATTTTCGGAATCAGCAGCGTCGACTTCATATGACCAACTTTGTTTGTTGCTGAGACAGAATAAAAGTAAAAATTTGTTGTTCAGTGTAATAGACACAAAAATACAAAAAGGAGTCTATGGTATGAGGGGAGAGTGTACTGAGAATATTTAAGTCAACATGGTCATTATTTATATGGGATGCTTCCAAACGAAGAACTTTGGAAATCCAGTTTCAGCACATTATAAGATAATATGAATCTCGCTGAGAAAGTCTGCAAATTGTTGCACGATATATCGAGTCTATTCCTGAGAGGTTGCAGGTCATTAAAAATGAAGGGGGATGTGGCCATATTATTAAATTATGCTACTTTGTTCTTTATTTTCACTACAAAACTGTGTATATAATACATTTACAAATCCATTTGTAGAGTCTATTATTTTGAGAGGTATTCTCCCAAGATAATAAAACGCGTACAATTGCGCTCATTATTCGTGTGTACTACAAACGGTTGTGACATTTTATGAATGAATCTGGTAGTCTAGGATCTGGCCTAGAGTTCGTATAAATTTCTGGGTGCAGAGGTTTTGACGACTAATCTAGACTAATTTCGGGGAGGAGAATCCACATTTTTCTATGCCATCGCACTAAATTGGTGCGAAAGTGGTCAAAATGGCCAAAAATTGGCAAACATGGCAAAATTTTATCAGTTTTTCTTATTTTTGTCATATTCTTCAGATGAAAAATTTTTTAAGGGCAATTTTTTGTTTGAGAATCTGTTTTTGTAACATACTGCTGCCTGAACCAAGAAAACTGACAAAAATGTCAAAAAATAACAGCAAAAATAGTAAAAAATTAAGTAAATATTGTCAAAAAATCACAAAAATGAAATTTTTGGCTATTTTGGTGCATAAACTAGCTCTAACCAATCATATCGAACTAAATAGTCAAGAAATTAGATATTAATAGCTCTGCAAGAATTTATTAAAACAAAGTATGCACAAATGTCTAAATTTCGGGTATAAATCGATAAAAGTGGTTGTAAAATACTTGAAAAAATAGCCAAAATATAAAAAAATAGTACTAATTTTATGTTATTCTTAGGCTTGCTTGTTGTAAAATGCTTGAACTTCTTATAGAATCGATCTATTTGATTTCTTTAGAGTAACTAAGTCATATTTATTGTGTTTCAGGTTTAGTATTGGTAGTAGCTACAAATTGAGGATCCCTGTATTCATTATGTGATTCAACAGATGATAGATCATGGTAAGTAATAATCGAATTGAATATTTAAAACATAAATATAAAGACCAATGTGTTACAAATGAATTTTTATATGTATAGAATAGAACCAGTTTATTATAATTGCAATTGCAAGAAGTCTTAGTATATTTTATTTTTTCAGGATGTATGTCAACTTGTGCCAGAAAAGAAGCATAGCTCAAACCTTGGTAAATGTATCTTGTGCCAGAAAAACAAAAGCCCAAGTGGAGAGAAATATTTGAGCAGCGGAGAACATGTAATAAAAAATTTGCTTCAGTTGGCTTCTGCGTACCCAAATGATGACAGAAGCAAGCGTTTGAAAGCTCTTACTGAGAGTCAGACTCCTTATATCCAGTATCACAGCACTTCGTGCTATGCAACATATAAAAAGTTCGTTAGGGGAAGCATTAACTCCTCCATAAAATAGTTCAAGCAAAAGGATTAAAACACAGCATATCAAGGAAATGAAAGTGTGTATTTTGTGGTTCAGCTCGAGTCAAATTGAAAGGTGGAAACATTGACCATGATTTGTTTCGGATATGTACTCCAGGTCGTGCCAAAAAGTTATTGAGTTATGCTCACTTGTTCCAAGACGATGTTTTTACCAGAGTAGCGATGTTGAACGAATACAAAGATGTATTCGCTGCGGATGTATTCTATCATAATAATTGTATAAAGAAGCATTTTGCAGCCTATGATCGCAGAATAGAGACGATTTTGGAAAACAGACAGCAAGAAAATGAAGTTATGGGTTCTACTGACATGGTTCAAGAAGCGTTTAATGATGTAGTCTCAAAAACAAACTTCACAAGCTGTGGATACAGTGTCACCTACTTGAGACAAGAGATCAATAAAAAGCTGAACCAGGATGAATCTATCAGTAACTATTTGGTTAAGAGCCTGCTTATAGACAAATTTAAGGACACCATTTATTTTACATATCCTAGCAACAAACGAAAATCCCAGATGGTTTATTCTGTCCAGATTGAGAGTGCAAGAATTGTTGAAACTTTGCGGAAATCATCTGTCGGAAACGTTGCTAGGGACCTAAGGAAAGAGTTAAAAACTTAAAGTTTTGGTTTACGCTCTAGCTATTGTGATCCAAACGATCTTGATCTAGCCTTAAAACGCTTCCAAAATGAACGTCCTCCAATATGGATGGAATTTCTTCAGCATTTGTTTTCCACCCGGAATGTATCAGATAGCAACAATCAGTTGATGCTGAAGTGTGACACCATCTTCCAGATGTTGTTTTACATCAGTCATAATGGTTTGGAGCCCACCCCATTGTATGTCGGATTTGCTCAAACTATACATAACCTGTCACAGTCTAAAGATCTTATTGAAATTGCAAACAAACGGAGCATTTGTGTAGGATATCAAGAAGTTCGCAAAATAAATTTTGCACTAGCAAAACGTACAATATCTTTATGTGGTTCACATAGAGTTCCAGTTCCTCCAGTATTTGATCAAAACCATCCAATTCAAACAGCAATGGATAATTTTGACACCTTGGAAAATACCTTGTCCGGAATTGGTTCGACACACGATACGGTGCTAGTTTTATTCCAAAATGCTCCATTAAGCTCTGCACCAACACAACAGCATACTAATAAGATCAGTGAAGCTCCAGAGTCAACCCTCCGGCTTGGCAAGTTACAAAGCGTTCTTCCTTGCCAAGAAATTTTCTCGATTGGACCAAGATATGAACGAGGTACAATAAGTCAAGATTTCCAAGTCTCTGAATACAAGGCAAACGATCATTTACTAGAGACTGTTAATCTCGACCATTTCCTGTGGTTTGTGATGCGATACAAACATAGAACAACCACAACACAGGGCTCTTCAACTAACTCAAATACTGATACTGATGACTTTGTTCCAAGCTTTGTTGCTGTCAAAAGCCCTTTTGTTGGAGATAGCTTGAAGCCTACAACTATTGTGTTCACTCCCATACTGCCATACAAAGCAACTGAATTTGATACCATTTTTACAACAATGATTAACTTTCAGGACGTGCTTGAGCAGCAGAATAAGCCATACGGTGCACTGTGGTGTGATGAAAGAGTTTATGCTATTGTGAAGGAAATTCAGCTCCTGAAGAAAGATCTGTTCAGTAATTTGTTTATCGGATTGGGTGGATTCCATTTTGAGAAGATTGTACTTGCTTGTATTGGATTTTATCTTCATATATCGGGAATTGACAGTTTTTGTCATTTTGCCAAACTCTTTGCCACTTTTGCAAGATTTTCAGTCAACTTCATCATCAGAAATAATACATGATCTTATCTCACAGTCTTTTACAACATGCAAACCTAAGAGTTTTATAAAATTAGCACTATTTTTTATATTTTCTCTATTTTTTCAAATATTCTACAACCATTTTTAATCATTGTAACCCAAAATTTAGACATTTGTACATGTTTTTGTGTTAGGAAATTTTAGTAGAGCTATTAATATCTAATTTCTTGACTATTTAGTTCGATAAGATTGGTTAGAGCTAGTTTATGCACCAAAATAGTCAAAAATTTAATTTTTGCGATTTTTTGACAATATTTACTTAATTTTTTACTATTTTTGCCGTTATTTTTTGACATTTTTGTCAGTTTTCTTGGTTCAGGCAGCAGTATGTTACAAACACAGATTCTTAAACAAACAATTGCCCTTAAAAAATTTTTCAACTGAAGAATATGACAAAAATATGAAAAACTGATAAAATTTTTGCCTTTTTTGCCAATTTTTTGCCATTTTGACCACTTTCGCACCAATTTGGTGCGATGGCATAGAAAAATTCGGATTCTACGCCCAAAAATTAGTCTAGATCAGTCGTCAAAACCTCTGCACCCAGAAATTTATACGAACTCTTGGCCAGATCCTGTACTATGGGGTTTAGTGCTGATTGGTTAGTTGACTCATTGCCAAATGTCTTTAGAACATAATTATTTCCATTCATCTCTCTGGTTTGTATATTACTAATGAAATATAAATGAATAATTAAATATAAATTCAAGAAGGGGATATGCAGGGTGTTTCTCAACCGGTCTGCCATACTTTGGGGGTGATTTAGGGGGTGATATCGAGTAAAAAAGTTAATACAACATAGGTGCTATTTCCAATCGTTGCAGAGCTACGGACGTTTTAAAGTGCATGGAAAAAAATAAACGAGAGTATTAATCTGATGTATTTATTGCTACATTTTATGAGATACACCTTATAAATATGGTTCAATATCGTGGCCCCCGAGATCTCCGGACCTGACCCCATTATATTTCTTTTAATGAGGCCTTATGAAAGAGATGGTCTACAAGACCAAAGTTCAAACGAGAGAGGAACTCTTGCGTCGGATTATGGATGCCGCTGCTTACATACGAGAACACCCCGAAATGAATCAATGGGCAGTGGACTCTTGTTTGAAACGAGCAAGGCTGTGCATTGGAAACCGTTGCAGACATTTTGGATCAAGTAAAGATAAGCACCCCCAGCCTTCTTAATTAGCCTTATAAGGCTAACTAACGAAAATATCACGACCTAACCTAACCAATCGTCAAGGGCGTACAGTTGACTTAACGACTGGTTAGGTTAGGTCGTGATATTTTCGTTAGTTAGCCTTATAAGGCTAATTAAAGAAGGCTGGGGGTGCTTATCTTTACTTGATCCGACATTTTGAACATTTATAAGGTGTATCTCATAAAATGTAGCAATAAATAAATCAGATTAATACTTTCGTTTATTTTTTCCCGTGCACCTTAAAACGTCCATAGGTCCGCAGTCGTTGGAAATAGCACCTATGTTGTATTAACTTTTTCACTCGATATCACCCCGCAAATCACCCCCCAAAGTAGAGTAGACCGGTTGTGAAACACCGTGTATATTAACAAGGGGGATTTCAATGAAGGGAATAAAAAATGGTCTTGTAAAAACCAAAAAAAAACCTTCGGACGTGATGACAGTGTTTATGGTATTGGCAAGCCTGAACGAACTGAAGTTTCAATGTTTATAAAGAGAGCTGTTGGTAAGCATTATTGCGCCCTGAGCAAGTTCCAAATTGATAAATTTATTTATTTATTTATTTACATTTAATATTGAACATAGATTCAGATATTATTTTGTGTTATAACAAACACAAAGCAATACCTGATATACAGTATATAAATACATATATAGGCGGTTTATGAATGAAAAAACACTGTTTTGATGCATATTAAATTTTAATAACATTATAACATTACCAGATTAATGGGTGTCTGTAGGTTCCATACGTCACTGCTTAGAATATCTTTCAACTGGCAAATGGACGACAGCTGAATGGATACCACTGGTATGGCATTGTTATATCCGGAGCAAATGCTATTTCTAGATCAGCAACACTGTTATAGTAATAAAGAGTCACTGAGAGAAATATTATTTAGAAACGAAGAATGTTTTGTATTGAGGCAGCATCATAAATGCATATAATTGTTTTGTATTAATAAGTTCCATGTTACAAGTTAAGTGTTGAACCACTGCAGCTGTGACTCTTGGCAGTCTTTCACCTCAAAGTAGAGAATTACAGAAAATAAAACTATTACAGTGATTCATATCAATAAACATAGAGCCATTTAAAGGATGATATTTGACAGTTTTGCAAAGGTGTTACACATTTATAATTACCATTGTATTTGAGAAATATTTTGTACATGAACACAACAAATTTAATATCTTGTCCAGCCACCGTTGTTGTCTATGACTATGACTATTGTCTTACGATAGTGTGCAAATTTTTCTGTCAGATTTTAAATTGGTAGGGAAGTGTAGACCTAATATGAAGAAACTAACCAAAGAAGCAATAAACAACCCAATTTTTCCCCTTAGAAAGAAGCGTCTCGGAAAATCATTGTATTTGGTAGCGAACCATAAAAGAGCGAAAGAGTATCATGTAACATTATTTCTTCCCCAGGGGCAAACTTTTCTTGAACTTTTATATATTATAAATAGTTAATAAAGAGCTTGAATGGTTATTTCAATAAAAAAATAAGTAAAATAAGTAAAATAAAGAAATAAACGGTATTTTAAATTTATTCTACCTCTATTTAATAAAACTTTGGGAATTACAAAACAAAGAATAAGAAACATTTTATATATCATTCGGCAAAATGTTCGTGTTTTATGTTATTTCGCTTTTTCTGCACAATCAATGGCGCCAGTGATCTTGAAGAAAATACTGATACGCCAAATGGGGTATCGCGACCCATATGTTGTAAACCGCTAAATTGAGGGTTTTAACAAGACTCTTATCAACATAATCTTAACTATTTCTCTCAGTATCGTCTATAAAAGATACTTCATTATGAAAACGAGTGATTTCAATAACGTCTCAATATGTACAACAGTAAATGAAGGTGCGAGAAGAAGCTTCACAAAAACATTTACAAGTCAGATTATAAATATGTGAGTATGCATACAAATGTATGGGAGTATCTTGAAACTCATTTAAAATTACAAAGCAAGTGTAGTTTACGTCCCCCTGACGCAAAAGGGGACACAAACTACACTAGGTCAAAGTTGGGGAAAGTAAACTACACTAGGATCTTTCGGAGTCAATTGGACTATGGTCTAATGGGGACGAGTATTGTTCACGGACGAATCAAGATTTAATCTTCGAACATCCGATGGATGGGAAAGAGTGTGGAGAAGAACAGGAGAAAGTTTGTGAACAATACTCGTCCCCATTGGACCATAGTCCAATTGACATGCTCACGAGCGAAAGCAAGACGAGCATTGCAGTGGTGTAGGAGCAATTCCGAGCCCATTGCTGGACGTCAGCATGTAAGCCACTTTCCATAATTCTCCTTCTAACGGTTCGCTCCGGTACACTGACGTCTCGAGACCTTTCCAACTCACTGTGGACTTTTGTGGCAGTCCAGTGACGATCTCGCAAAACACTCAAGACGATGAAACGATCGTCACGGGTAGATGTGTAGCGCGATCTTCCAGATCCTGGTCTTCGGGTGTACTCTTCTGTCTCCACATAACGTTGGTAGACACGTCTAACCGTTGTTCTTGGAATTCCTAGCGCATCGGCGACGTAACGCTGGCTCCGACGATCTTCAATTAGAGCGACGACTCTTGCAACATTCACGGCACTCAAATCCATTGTAAATGTCCAATTCTGAAACCCAAAAGAATTAGAAGTCAATCTGTTACTAAACGAAAATGCCTACTCCCACTAGTGGAAGAAAAAGTGGCACTAGCAGTCTAAGAGCAACTGAATGGCAGACTGTCGAATTCTTAAAAGAAGTCGAAAATTCGTTACAGTTAGTGTGTTCGCAGCTGACGTTGTTTTGTCTCGTTATTTGGTTGCCTCATAAACTATATTTTTCAATTTTAAAACTTTTATAAACAGAAGCTTGCCCACTTTTTTGCTTTTCGCGATATTCCAAGTGGGCCGATTTTTCTGTCCCCAAAGGGGGACGTAAACTACATTTGCTCCAAAATTACCTTTTATAAAACAGATTTTAAACGACTGAGTTACTTTTAATAATAAACACTGATAAGGGCCAGAAACTGACACAGCGGTCAAGCCAATTGGTGCGGCCTATTGTGCTAACTCCCGAATTATCACTACCACCATGGGAGTCGAAACCCCAACCTCAGTATTTTCACTTCACTAACAGGGACGTGGTATTACCCACAATCTACCGGCGCTGATAATGGTATTTTACAATGGTAAAAGATAAAAAATAATCTAATGTTTTTTAAATTATCTGCGTATTGATGATCGTGAGTTAATTGCGAACAAAACGAGAAATACATTCTAAATTTAACGATAACTTATTTAAATTCAGGTTCACTGAAAGAAGAATGTTAAATTAATGACCAAGTTTTAAACTTAAAAAAAAAAATATTTTAAGGGAAATCTAGTTTATAGTAATTTAGGTCCTGTAACGTTAAAAGGTAATCTAAAATTAACTGCCAATAAAGTTGAGAAAACTGACAATTTAGTACTAAGCTTAATAAATAATGAAAGTGAAAACTATTTTATATACTGGATAAAAATGACTTTAAAAGACTAAACATAACTGAGTTTCAATTAAATCCGCAAAATTCATTTTGTCTTTTCGGATTATTTTGATTGGTTTATCGATTGCAAGACATATGGATGTTGAAATATGAGGATGAAACAAGCCAAGAAAAAATACAAGCGAAAGAAAATTGCGTACCTTCGGCCAAAATCGTGAAAATACATCGGCAGTGGGATAATTTAATTTTCGGGGCGAATAATCAGTTATTAATTTCTCATATTGGAGGGAATGATTTATAATGTTTTACAAGCAGGACTGAGGATTTTCGCGTAATTTAATTAGATCTTTAAAATGATCATCAAATAATTTTTTAATTGCGGCTTATTGCCACGAATTTAAGAAAGAACTGGACTTTTAAAAAGTGAATTATTTCTTTCAGTACTAAATTGAAAATTGTGGTTTCGAGGGAGTTTCATTTCGTAAAGTTCTGGTCATATTTCAGTTAAATGATATTGGAATTGTAAGGCTTCGTAGGTTACTCGATAAAAATGTGAGCAGGATGCATGTTAAACTTTGGCAAGAAGAAAACAATCTGGGAATGGGTTTTACAGATACAGGAAAATTTGACACGAACAAGAAAACCAGAGTAACTAAGAAATAGCTTGAAAGTGTTATATTCAGTGGTTTTATCAAAGTTTACACTTAGAGAATACAGTATATGGAGCATATTTTAATGTGTTAAAGCACTGTATCTGTTATCATAATTTTTTTTAAATGTTTGTACCTAAGAGATTCATGTAACTAGTACACTGCATGCACTGTGCCTTATAAAGGTTACAAGACATAATTTTAGACCTTTGGTGACAAAATTCCTGGAAATCATAAAAAGTTACCAAGCTTATCCATACTAATTGGACCTTTGATACATAGATCCTTTGTTTACCCTCATGAAGCCAGCTTCTACATTTTAATTACAATGCAATTTGTTAAAGAATTACCCTCATTTACGTTGTGCTTTGAAAGGTATTTTATTTCATTGCAAAATTAGCGAGAGTTAACAGAGCCTCTCAATTGAAGTTGTAAGTGTACAGAAGAGGAACCTTTAATAGAATATATTAATAAAACTAAGAAGTAGTGAAGAAATTTTATTTCTGAAGTGTGTATTTTTATTTTTTCTTTGTAGGAAATATACCAATAAACTGAGAGAGAGAGCGAGAGTGTTACAAGGAGTTACAAGGACAAGAAGTACCTCAAAAGGCCTTGCGGCCCATACCGAGGAGGTACCAATGGCAACGGGTCCCAGGGAAAAATTCTGTCACCCTCGAATAGTGTGTAAGATTCGGCCTAACCTTTTCTTGAACTGATCCACAGAGGAACTGTTCACAACTTCTGAAGGTAACCTGTTCCACGTGTCACAGATCTTATAGGTAAAGTAATTCCCACACACACTAGTCCTAAACCGTTTCAAATCCAACTTCCAACCATTGTTGCGAGTTGAGTTATCATTTAAACTAAACATGCTTCTAAAATCGACATCGTTGAACCCGTGTAAAAGCTTGAAAACCTCGATGAGTTGACCGCGCAGCCTCCGAGTTTCCAGCGAAAATAAATTCAGGGGGTGTAAGCGTCGATTGTAGCCCATATGTCTAACGGAAGGTATTAACTTTGTGGCCCTCGCCTGGAGAGAGAGAGAGAGAGAGAGAGAGAGAGAGAGAGAGAGAGAGTTACAAGGAGTTACAAGGACAACAAGTACCTCAAAAGGCCTTGCGGCCCATACCGAAGAGGTACCAATGGCAATGGGTGCCAGGGAAAAATTCTGTCACCCTCAAATAGTGTGCAAGATTCGGTCTAACCTTTTCTTGAACTGATCCACAGAGGAACTGTTCACAACTTTTGAAGGTAGCCTATTCCACGTGTCACAGATCTTATAGGTAAAGTAATTCCCACACACACTAGTCCTAAACCGTTTCAAATCCAACTTCCAACCATTGCTGCGAGTTATTATATAAACTAAACATGCTTCTAAAATCGACATCGTTGAATCCGTGTAGGAGCTTGAAAACCGCGCAGCCTTCGAGTTTCCAGCTAAAACAAATTCAGGGCGTGTAAGCGTCGATTGTAGCCCATATGCCTAACGGAAAGGATTAACTTCGTAGCCCTCGCCTGGACTCGCTCTAGCTTCTTAATACCATTCCTGAAGGTGGGCGACCGGAACTGCACAGCATACTCCAGGTGTGGCCGAACCAGGGAATTGTACAGAGAGAGCACAATCTCCTTGTTCCGAAATCGAAATTGCCTCCTGATATAACCCAACAGTTTCTGAGCTTACTTTTTCACCTCTACGCACTGTTTGGTAAACTTAAGGTCGCTGCTAATTAGCACACCCAAGTCCTTTTCCAAATCAGTGGCCTCGATATTACTCCCCAACACTGAGTAGTCCGACTTGGGATTGGCGTAGCCAATGTGTATGACCTTGAATTTACTCAAATTAAACGGCATTTGCCATTTTTCGGACCAATCTCCTATCGTACGTAGGTTCGCATGCAGTTGCTCTATCGCCTCGGGCGTCCCAACATTGGCCCCAAGCATGGTGTCATCAGCGAATTTGACGATCCTACTGACGATGCCAGCGTCGATATCATTTCTGTAAATGATAAACAACAGTGGCCCCAAAACGGAACCCTGAGGGACCCCGCTAGTGACCGAGGCCCTACCAGAACTAGCCCCTTTAATTACAACCTTCTGCCGCATATTCTTCAGCCAGTTTTCAATCCAGCTATCTACTTCCCCACCGATACCCAACGCGCGCACTTTGGCCATTAGCCGGCGGTGAGGTATCTTATCAAAGGCTTTCTGAAATTCGAGATAAATATATCAATCGCCCTACTCTTATCATACTCACTCCACATGACGTGGAAAAACTCGAGCAGGCTGGTGAGACACGACCTATGCCGTCTAAACCCATGTTGGGCCCAAGCAGCTTGTAGGAAACCAAATGGTCAACAATCCTATCCGCTATTATCCCTTCTAATAATTTACCTACGAACGAAACGACTGAAGTGAGATTAATGGGACGATAGTTCCCTGGACTTTCGTGATCCCCTTTCTTAAAGATAGGAGTCACGTTAGCTTCCCTCCAGTCACCAGGCACCTGGCCCGTCTCCAACGATTTGTTGAATACTGTAGCCAGGTGGGAAGCCACCTGGTCGCGAACTTCCCGCAACACTCTTGGGAGAAACTGGTCTGGCTCAGGAGCCTTAAACGCACTCAGTTTGTCTATTCTATCGGCAACGATTCTCACGGTACACCGAACACTATCCAGGCCACCACCTTCGTGCCTTTCGCCTGGCTCAGGGATGACGCGGGTGTCCTCCCTGGTGAACACTCCCGCAAAGTACTCATTAAGCACATTAGTGATGCCCACGTCGGAGGTTCGCAGCGCGCCTATCATGCTTCTAATGGGCTTTCTACTATTAACATAACTGAAGAACTCCTTAGGGTTCCCCTTGCAGAAGCTTGCCACACGGAGTTCTTCGTTACATTTGGCTAGCCTAACCATCGCCTTGATTTCCCTGCACAGGCGGACATACGCCTCAGTGTTCTCATGGGAACGATTGGCATTCGCCTTCCTATACTCAGCTTTCCTATTTCGGATAGCCGAAGCGACGATCTCGACTGAACCACTTAGACTGCGTTGAAGTAGGGGTGACCGGTTTTGAGTGTATGGCAGCAGACTGCAGCACCATAAACTCGTCCCGGAATGCACTCCACACTTCCTCAACATCGCCGCCGACCTCTAACCCCATCTCACCTACGCTATCCGGGAGGCCAACAAAATCCGCCCGCCGTAGATCGAGCTTACTGCCTCTCGAGTTACTACGCTTCACCCGAGGGACGCACACACAGAACCTAATCAGACCGTGATCACTCCTGCCCAACGATTCGTCAACGGTGAGGCCAGTGACGAGGTTATCTTCGGTCGTGAATACTAAGTCTAGAACGCTTTCGCCTCGTGTAGGCCCATTGACCCACTGAGTCAGGAAGATCTCATCAGCAAAGTCAACTAGCCTCCTCCCTTCAGCATCTGCAGTCATGTCTTCCCACTTTATGCCGCGACAGTTGAAGTCTCCTAAAACTACACACACCCTGTCCCCTAGCAGGCTACGGAGTTGGGTGTACAGGGCTGTATCCTCCTCGAGGAGGAGATGCGGAGGTCTGTACACAAAGATTAACCTATAGTTCGTCCCTCCCAGGTTCAGATCGACGCCAAGCCGCTCCCGTTCCGATGGGAACTGGCAGTCAACCGGACTCAACGTGTCCCTCACGTATATTAGTACCCCTCTCCCCTTCCCACGGTTTCGGTCCTTGTGAAACATTCTATACCTGGGAATCTCGAACTCCTTAACGTAGTCCCTACGATCAGTATGAATCCAGCACTCGGTGATAGCAACGATATCCTGGTATTCTGATGCTAAGAGCACCCGTAGCTCGCCAAACGTATTCCTAATCGACGTAGCATTAAAAAGCACTGCACGGAAGGAGCCTTCCCTATTCTGACCACCCCCTAGCACGACCCGTTTCCCGAACAGCCAGGGCTGTCGGGAGTTGAAAAGCCCCTCACCAACGAGGAGGCAAATTCTGTAGGAGTCCGAGCCTCCTCCAACGGGGAAGGAGGGTTACCCACCTGTACCTGGATGCACCCTTCAGTTGAAGATACGTCCGCCACCGGCTCAACATTATCTCTCCCTGGTGGGGTCCCGTCATCATTCCCCTGGCTTAACCTCACCACACTGTATTGGTGCCGGTCGAGCAGCGCGCCTAGCACACCTTTACCCTTGTCATTGAGGTGGACACCATGTCTCTAATAAAGGTCTCAGCTACCCGAAAACGCGTCGAAGGGGTCAACAAACCTCACGCTCAGTGGGACGCACAAGTCTTGCACCCTCTCGTTGATGCCAATGACCTTACTGAGCGCGTGGTCACTGGCATTCTTCCGCGGTAAAATACCCATCAACATTCCCCTGTCTTTCTTAAGTTTTAGATCATCCGCAAGAGATATGATCTCTGTGATGATCCCTTCGGTCAAACCTACCCTACCGCCTTTAAGGAGCAGGTCATTGCCACTAACGTGGACAACGATCGCAGTCCTCCTACTAGCCACGCGCAGCTTCTCTAACTCCTTCCTTAAGTGCGCCGTTCCCCGCCCGGGTAAGCACCTTACCTCCTTCCTGTTCCGGTTTGCAGAAGCAAAGTACATTTCCTGGCCCCTGATCTCTGAGTCCCCATTCTAAACGGTGTCTTCCTCCTTCGCGCACAAGAGACTGAAGCGGGGTCTCAGGCTTCGGCTTCGCAGCCTTCTTGCCCGATACCTTTCGATACCCGTCGCCACCTGTAGACTCAGCCGCACTGACAGCTCCCGACCCACCCCGACCGGTAGCTACATCCTTCGGTTTCTTTGCGCTATCAGTAGGCCCATTCCCACCCTTTTTCGACCCCTTCCCACCCTTCTCTATCGGCCCCTTCTTTGCGCCCTCCCTTCCCTCCAACTTGCATAGCGGTTCCGTGCATTCCACGTGGGTAGCTGGCGGTTCCTGACACTGATTTTGAACCCCGGCCCCCAGTTGCACCTCTACCCTTTCTCCACGGTCTCGAGCTCTCTCCAGTCCGCCGCTGGACCGCCTTTCGAGGGCGGCTCTCCTATCAATAAGTTCTGGGGTGGAGGAGGCAGCTGCGTCAGCGACCGCCGCGCCTCCAACAGCCGATCTGGACGACTCGAGCTGCCGGACCCTCTCCTCTAGCTTCTCGTACAACTGCATGAGTTCGCAAAAGCGGCACATGCTGGAGTGGTTGATCTTTTCAAAGCAAGCTTCTTTGAAGTTCGTCACCCACTGGTTTACTCCACACCTCGAGCACTCAGCCTTCAGTTTCTGCCGTCAAGTCATTGTAACTTATTTTTCTAACTCCGAATACACTGAATAAGATAAAGCGTTCTAGCAATGAAAATGTTCTGACCAGTACATAAAAATGGGGGGGGGGGCGGTGAATTCTTCCCGCGCAAGCCGCATCCGCCTATCTGCAAGTGATCATCCCATCCAAACGACTACACCTCTCGCTACTGCCATGGGTTTCTACAGGGCCGGACAGTCCCAAACGTGTCGCAGCTACCAACTGACAAACACTTGCGACGCAGGCGTCACGGATTTCTCGCCAGGAGCGACAGCGAGATACAGCTCCTTACTAAGTCTTACTAGCCACTCACAAGCGGCCAGACTCTTAGAATCCAGTGTTCAAGGGATATCCCACCAGACCCAGTAGCTACGCCCGAGACTTTCCGCTGGCCTGGCAGCCAGCTGGGCAGTAAAGATCTCTCACCTAAGAGCAGTACAGCCAAGCACCTTTAACTGGTCACCAAAGAACGGTCGCAGGGGGCTGGTCAGGCCACTACGCCTTAAGAATGGGCTTAATGGGACACTAGCCACACTCCATTCATTGCGCCCCTACGCCTGGGACCCCTCTATCCTAGTCTCTCGCGACCTATGAGCGTTAAATGGTGTTATTTATAGAGGCTCCAAAGCCTCTCTTTCCACGCATAGTAAAAGTAGAGAAAAAGATTTAATACTAAAAGGAAAGGGTTTTTTCTTTTTGCAGTCAATCAGAGGAGAGCATCCTTAACCCTTTAAGCCCTGAATTTTTTGTAGGGTTAAGTTATGAATGCTTGTATTTGAAACGTTAGCAATTTGTGTCTTCAGTCCTTAAAGGGTTAACCTAAGCTGAAAGGAAAGAGTAGGGATGGGATAGGGTCCTAGTAACCCACGGGAGAGGATTGTACAACAGACTTCACCCGCCCTCCCGAAAGAGAGAGAGAACCTAATGGAACTGGCAGCCAATTTCTCAAGAATCCCACGACTCGGGACCGGAGGGCTTCACACCAAGTATGAAGTTTACAACACAGAAGAAATGTGCATAACCTTTATACCGCCTGCGGAGAGAGAGAGAGAAGAGAGAGAGAGAGAGAGAGAGAGAGAGAGAGAGAGACCGAGAGAGAGAGCTTTATCTGTATTTGTTATGTATTTATTCCAGTTGACCATGAGATGATCAATACTAACCATTCAAATTTAAGAGAAAATGTAAGAACATAATTTTATTATCTACTTATCTGAAGTCTTTTTTTGCATTTTTACCGATATACGAAGAGTAAGTATTATGTGTTTGAAAATTACGTTAAATATAGGTTACATATATATATATATTGTGTGAAGAGGAAACAGTGATATTTTGGAACAGACGAGGAGCCTAATTTGCAATAATTTATTTGGAAAGTTTTGGTATTTAATACCGAGTTCAGTGTTAAAACCGTCTCCATTGTTCTTATTTATGGGCATCTCCTAATCATTTTGTGTATCTATGTATTCAAGTTGTTTCTTAGATATAATCATAGTATCTTATGGAGTGAACCACAATATTTTATTCAAAAACTTAAAGATAGGTGAGGAGATCCTATGTACATATTGATTTATTGAAATTTCGGTATACTCACCAATCTTTTAGGTCTAGTTTGAGTAATGGTCGGGTGTTTCTTGCTCCCATCTTAGCAGCTTAATGTGTATATTGATGAGTTAAATGCCTCACTTGGTAGATAACATTAGGGGGGGGGGGATTTATCATATATATCAGAAGATGACTAATGCATGAGAACATTGTTTCCTGCATGTGAATACACGTGCTGATCCATCTTAAGGAGTTGGATTGTTATCATTCAGCTTCGCAAATGTTTGTTAACCACAATGTATGGTGCGGCCAGACCCCGATTTAAACAATTTTAATTCCCCCCTTGTACAGAAAGTTGTAATATGTTTTTTATTAGTCCTTAGTGTTCAGTGAACACATTTTTAAGTGTTGTCCTCAGTTTTTGATGTGCGATTGCCATGGAAACGCCAATATAAACAAACACCTAAAAAATACCTGAAACTTTATCCAGATGATAATTTGTTTTAGTTTCGAACTGAAATATTGTTAACTAATCAACCTATACTGTTTATTATAAGTGTTTACTCTCTAGACACACAACTGAATATTACATTATAGTAAAACGTAATACAGTCGTGTATTGTTATCGGTTAAGCCTAGTTTTAAATTTACTTCCTCCTTTTATTATCACAATATTAGAATAAGACAAATGTGTGCTGTGACAAATATTGTGCAAATGTGTGGTATTGTTGAAAAACCACAGTTTAATTATTGTTATTTTTATTTCAGACGATCACCTATATCAAGCATGGCAGAACCTGACTCAAGTACATTAAAATTTGTACAGGCGAAGAAACAGAGGCTGTCAACAAATTGGGAGAAATGCGTTATATGTCAGCAGAGTCGCAAAGAAAAACTGATTGTACCCACAAAAGTGGGTATTAAAACATTATTGTCAACATCATTATTGCGGCAGGATGACCTTTTACAAAGATTTGAATCCGAGTTTGATGACCTTACAAAATTACATAGTATGTCTGTTACATATCATCGTAGCTGTTATCAGTCATTTACAAGTAAGAAAAACATTTCTCATGTTAGTACAAAATGTAGCACGCATGATTCTGCATCACATTCACATGGTACTGAAGAACAAAGTGTTCGCACACGAGCTCAAACATCCAAGCTTACAGATTTTTCAATGTGTTTAATATGCAACGCGGGAAAGAGGGACAGCATACATAAGGAACAAACAACTACGTGTCAGAGTAATCTCTATCAAGCAGCACAAGCTTGGAAGGACATTTCTATGCTTGCCAAAATTGAAGGAGAAGACCTCATTGCAGCTGATGCTCTTTACCACAAATCCTGCATGGCAAGCTATACAAGCAAGCATAAAATCAGGGCTTGAAGGAAAATGGAAGAAAGAGAGAACATATACGAGAAGGCATTTATGGCACTAGTAGGAGAAATAGATGTTAATCTACAACAAGGAAAAGCTTATAAGTTGAAAACCCTGCTAGACAAATTCCAACAGCTGTTACCTGATCACGCTGATACCAAGCATATTGTGCAGAAAAACTTCAGCGCCGTCTCATGAAGCATTATGGTGATAACATTGTTATTCATGCTTAGCGAGGACAGTCCAAGTCAAGCATTGTTGTCAGTAGCAGTGTCAGCTTAGGAGATGCTCTCAGAGTCTTTGCTCAACTGAAGGAAGATTTCAACTCTAATGAGATGACACTTGGTTCTGCTGAAGAACAATCAAATGTTCCAGTGAATTCAGAAAGCTTACTTTATTCTGCCATTAGTATGCTCAGACAAGAGACAAGAAATAGCACAAATTGAAAAGCCAACTGAGTACTACACAGCTGCTGAAATCGGCCTGAAAACATCTGAAGAATTTGTTCCAGCACTTTTACAGAAGGCGTTTCTCTGGTTGCTGAGCAAAGAGGCATTTGAATCGTATGATTCAAATTACCAGCCAGCAGAAAAATTACAACGTAGAGTCTTAGCTCTTGCAGAAAGTGGTATTCATAGCAGTGACAGCAACAATATTATAACCCCCCTTCATCTAGGGCTTACAGCGCAACTCCATCATGATCATAGAAAATGAGATATAATAGACACTCTCCATGTCCATGGTTTCACCATAAACTATGATCATCTTCGACGTTTTTTAACTGCCCTAGGAAAAGATGAGCTTAAAAGAATGCAAGATCGCACATACATACCACATGGCTTAGTCTCACGACAACATAGAGGAAAGCTGGTTCAAGAAGGTGACGGCAATATTGATATCAACTGTGCAACCATTGATGGAAAGGACGCTCACTCGCCATGGCAGAAGTTCATTGCTCTCTCATCGAACAAAGCAGCATTGACTGACTTCTTGTGCAAGTACATAACTGAACATGCACCAAGAACAACGGAACTTCCTGCACACCACGAACATAAGATCTGCCTTGCAGGTGGGTTCACTGATGGAGAAAAAGCGGTCTGTATTTCTAGCCAAGGCGTGACACCAGTGGAAGATCTGTTTTGCTCACATGAAGAGGCAGATACAAGGATGCTTTTCCATGCTATGAAGCCAGATGAGAAATTTTCTGCTGCCAATATCCAAGGAAGCATAGTTGTCAAGTCACCTGACACAGATGTCTTCGTGCCAGTTGTGCATTATTTTCTCAGATGTAAAGTACATCATCTTTTTGGGTAGAAACAGGAAAGGTGACCGCTGCTGCTGATCTCCATCGCATATTCCTGTCCACAGCATATGCAATGAATTAAGCCCTGTGGTTCCTAGTCTACTTCCCGCCATGCATACTTTGACAGGATGTGATAGCGTCTCATCATTCTGTGGCATAGGAAAAAAGAAAATGTGAAAATGTGGAAAATCATGGAGTCATTGGAGAAGAAAGGTTCGATTCCACTCCTTGGTAGTTTGGGTACTGACAACACAGTTGAGGCCGAACATGCAGCCCGACAGTTTGTTGCTGCTCTATACGATTCAAAGGATGTATATAAAGAACAACATAATGACTTGAATCTTCTGAGAATCCGCCTTGCTGACAAGAATGTACATTACACAAACTACCCCCATCAGAACCTAACTTTCTTCAACACTTTAAGAGAGTATCATTTCAGACCCGCATTTGGATGTTGGCTCACCTTGCTAAACCAGATATGTCTTCACCAGATGGAAATGGGTGTCAAAGAGAGGGTGATGAATAAAAGTTGAAGTTATTTGATGGACCAACAACTGCAGAAGTATTAGATGAGCTTCTGTGCTCATGCCGTCGACGCAGACAATGTAGTAAGAACTGCAGTTGTGCAACGAATGATATGGTATTCAGAGAGGAATGCGTCTGCAAGGCTGCTGAGGACTGCATGAATGAACAAACCCATCACAAATCACCGCTGGATGAGCTAGATGAATAACCATATTATAGTGGTGTACATTAATAATTTATTAGTGTGTTTCATATATAGTTACAACGCGAGTTATTCCCCAGTATGGGGTAGACTGCTAATAACGCATTGAATTGATATTGCGGGAGTCACCGAATACAGTATGCAGTTTTGTAATTGAAAAACAAGTTGAGACTTTTAGTGGAAAGATTCCAATTTTAAGTAATGATTTTGCTTTAAAGTTATTTAGTAGTTTGGGTCATAGAGATAAGAATTGTTAAAATTTAGTTGGTTTAATTGATTTTAGTTGATTTAGTTGATTTTTTGTTCTGTACATCGATATACGTAAGTAGTATGGGCGCAAAAGGGGAGAGTGCAATGCAATTGCAAATGTTGATCAATTTTGCAAAGGAAATGTTGCAAGCTGTTATGCAACAAGGGAGAATGTTGCAAGTTGTTATGCGACAAGGGGAATGTTGCAAGAGCAACAAGGGGTTATGCAACTTGGAGGCGGAGTTATCCCCCAAGAGAAAGAGAGAGGAGAAGGAGAGAGAGGAGGAGAGGTGTTCACCTGGCAGGAGCCAAGCGCATATTAAGACTTCAGCCGAGCGGCCGTTGTCTTATAGGGCCCTTAATCTGCCAGCTGGCTTAATCAGCCAGCGGCTTATCTGGCTGAGTTGCCAGATTGCGCTATTTATTTAATTGGTACTTGTAGGTTATCTCCCCCCACCAATTTTGACAGAATATTTTCGTTAAAACTAACGAAAATATCACGACTTAACCTAACCAATTATCAAGGGCGTACAGTTGATCTATTATTAATTATAACATTGTTTGTTTCTGGAATAGTATTTACTCTTTACTAATAGATCAACTGTACGCCCTTGATAATTGGTTAGGTTAAGTCGTGATATTTTCGTTAGTTTTAACGAAAATATTCTGTCAAAATTTGTTGGGGGGAGATAACCAACAAGTACCACCCTCTGTTTCAGCCTCGTTGGTATACTTACACATAATTAAAATTATATATTCTGTAACATTCTGTATTTGCAAATACGAACACGTAGTTACAAATCAAAGTACTCGTTAATTATGGAACTAAAATTCAAACTTTAAAAATACATACATTTCACTATTTTGCCTACCCGTTTTGTTGGTACGCAGCTGAAGATTGAGGTCGTAATTGGTCCACAGCCGTATTAAAAATATAAAAGAGAATTTAAAATATAAGATATCCTCTAGGACTAGGATATCTTATGTTAGTCAGGATTATGCGGTTTGTTAGCTTCTAGAATAAGATTGTGAGCCACTATTAATAAATAGTAAAAGTAAAGTAATTCATTTGTGTAGATCATAAAACGTAGTTTATTATTATTTACACATATTAGAATAATAATAATAACAACAATAATAATAATAATAATAATAATAATAATGTGAATTGTATTGCTTCTCCATATATATTAGTAGGTTTTTCAATTATAGTGTATAAATATATAATTTTTAATAGCAAATAAGGAAATAATTTCCCAAAACCCGCAGGGGTTTTCCTGTTTCATCTGAAAAAATACAAAAAACAAAAGCGAATTTCCCCAAGTACAGAGGACTTTCTCTTCTACAAATAATTTATCGAAACTATATTTTTATTGCGTATGGAAACGGATTTTCTATTGCAGAGATTTTCTTTTCAAACACACACACACACACACACACACACAATATATATATATATATATTGTTGCTTCCCTCCTGTATAAGTTTTTTATACAGTATATGTATAAACGTATATGCCTGTTTGCGTCTCTTAATGAGCGAAAAACACAAAAAACACAACGTAAATCCGTTTTCTTTGTAATATCGCTATTGGAGGTGAACAAAACACTTATTACAAAAATAATCTATTCTTACTTCAATAATGTTAACCCTAATAAGAGTACGTCGAAATACAATGAAAAAAATGGAAATGGATATATGAATTGAAATTTTGAAAATGACAATAGTTATTTGAGACTTATATTTAACTTTATCAACTGGTAAAATTCAGAATTAACATAATCAATTAATGCAGAATTAACCTTGGTTAACCTTGGTTTTGATTCCGCCCCAATTGCTCATTCTGACGAAGGTCGAATTTGTCACTCTACCTTAGACCTACAGTTTAACATGGAATTCGAACCACGTCCCACCACGGGCGGTCATAAATTACAAAGTCCATGCCCGGACTCGATCTCACAGCCTCCCGATCAGCAGCAACCCAGCGTCTTAACCACTAGGCTACCCACGGTACCCATTTATCTATCAAGTAGTTTTTATTGCGTGGAAGGATAAACAGCCGGGTTTTGCTGCGGACCGCTTGCCGTCACCGTGTCTCAATGCCGGGGCCTATAGATTCGTAGTTAGTGATGTTAACCACTACACCACCGAAGTGTTATTATTAGAATATTCCTAGTTGTAATTTCCTTCCTGTATCAAGTTTTATATATATGTATATGTTACAGTCAAAGTGTGTAACCAGCCATTTCGCGTAATGGCTGAAACTTTTAGTCATTTCGCGAAATGGGTGTTTCATTTGGTCATTTCGCGAAATGGCTGTTTCACTTGGTCATTTCGCGAAATGACTAAAATCTTCAGCCATTATCCGAAATGGCTGAAATTCCATCTTGATCATTTCGTACAAGATCACTTGCCCGGTTAGGTCAACTGTATGCCGGTTAGGTCAACAGGCGGACATCGGAATAACATTGAAATCCCGGTTAGTATTTGAAAACCTCTATATTGAAAATTTAAATTCAAACGTGTTGAAATGTTCAAATGTGTTCAAATGTGTATTTGAAGAGTGATTCTCACTTATTTGAACAGACCTGTGGATGTATGTATGTTTTAGCAGATTTAGTTAGTTAAATTAAGGTTTCTAATTTTGTTGTGATATTTGTTATTTCTATGAATTCATGACAAAAGTCATTTTAGCCATTTCAAGAAATGACCAAGGTGGAATTTCAGCTATTTCCAGTAATTTCGCGTAATGGCGAAATGACTAAAAGTTTCAGCCATTACGCGAAATGGCTGGTTACACACTTTGACTGTAGCATATATACGTGTATGCCTGTTTATATTCCTATTTATAATAGAATATTCCCAGTTATTATAATTATAATGTTACTGTAACTTATCTTGTTGAGACATTGATACTTAACTTGTATCCTTCTTTTCTGTAGGAGGATTAATCCTTTTTAATTTACGTATATATATATATATATATATATATATATATATATATATATATATATATACAGAGGGTGTCCCATAAGTCCGGCATCATAGGAAAAATAATAAAAAAAGGCAAAAAAAAGCTTTTATTTACAGAACGTGCTCAATATGTCCACCATTGTTTTCAATACACAAATTCAGACGTGATACCCAGTCAGCAAGCACACGGTGAATGATGTCAGGAGTAATGGTGTTACATGCCCCAATAATGCGCTGCCGCAAATGTTCAACACTCCTAATTTTTCTCTGCGTATACCAGCGCTTTCAAGTGGCCCCAGAGATAAAAATCTAGTGGCGTGAGATCGAGGCTTCTAGCTGGCCATTCCACAGGCCCTCGACGTCCTATCCAATGACCACGGAATTGTTGGTACAGGTATTCCCTTACTTGGGTGCTGTAATGTGCAGGAGCGCCGTCTTGCTGGAACCATGTTGGGAAATTTCCTTCTTCGTTCAAGACACTGGGAAATGCTTCTTCCTTGAGCATACGTAGGTAGGTGCCTCCAGTGACATGTTCATCGAAAAAAAGGGGGCCTATGATGCGATCCTTCTAAATGCCACACCATACCATCACCCGAGATGCATCTTGTTCCTTTGAAGAGGTATATCAGTGAGGGTTGTTTTGAGACCAGTAGCGGGTGTTCTGTCGATTTACCTCACCATTTCCATAAAAAAACAGCCTCGTCACTGAACAGAATGGTGGACGGGAAATTGGCATCCCAATAAGAGGACTTATTGGGACTTCTGTTAAAATGAGCCAGGATAGCAGTCGCTGTATCATCGTCAGTGGACCTTCTTGAAGGTCCACTGCGTGGTTTATCTTCTATGGATCCTGTTTCCTTAAACTTTGCAACAAGTCTGCTAACACAACTCTGTGTTATTGGTTGGCGGTCTGGATGCAGTCCGTTAAATTCAGCAGCGGCCTCTCTTTGACTCCGATTTCCTATGAGTAGAATTATCTGGATTCGTTCTTCCTTGCTTACAGGCATTATGGCCTGTAGAAAGAGAAAAATATGAATTATGGTTTGTAGAAATAGAAAAATATGAATTTCTCCTATGATGCCGGACTTATGGGACACCCTGTAATATATATATATATATATGTATATCACTTCTCTATATGAGGACTGAATTATAAAAAGAGCGCTTTACGTTTTAAACGTCCCTGGTTAATTTATATTAATTATTCGTAACTTCATTTCATTCCCCATACATTACAGTGTATATGTATATATATATATATATATATATATATATATATCCATCCCATGAAACATCAAGAAGTTTTATAGAATTCGAGAAATACGTCTTCCAAATCTCTTCTTGCACTCGGAAAATGAAACATTTTACCTCTCAAATAAGGGTTTGTACAAGAAGCTTTCGAAAACTTGTTTAGGTTCACATTATAAAATGCTCTCTCACATTTAAAACAATCGTTTGTGGAACATCTGGACGAAAGGCGCCTTTTGCGAGACTTAGCGGAGGAGAATGTTGGTTTCCACTCTCCTCTTGCCCTTGTAGCTAGCTACGCATGCTGGTCAGGGACTTTGCACAAGAACCTGTTCAGTTCGTTCTTGAAATTATTCAGGCTGGTGTGCTGCAGGTTTCTCAGTATTTAGGCAGCACGCGAAAGAGTTTTAGGCTTCGTATTCTGAAGGTATTTTCCATCTTAGTCCTGCAGCTAGGACAGTAAAGAATCTGCATCTTCTCTCAGTCCAGTATGTTTCTATCTCACTTCTAAAGTATGAAACATATCCCTCGAGCATTTTCAATATGTATTTTATTGGTATCTCTCGCGTCTTCTTTCTAGAGAGAAGAGCGTCACTGTTTGTAGTCGAAACCAGTAGTCTTCATCTTTTGCTTCCTCTATATTAGACGTAAAAGTCCTTTGTATGGCTTGTATGTTTGCAGAGTCTAGGTTTCTGTATGGGCTTGAGTAGTATGACTGCAAAATGTTAGTGCAATTGCAATGCAATGTTGATCAATGCTGCAAAGGGGGAGGAGGGTTGGCACCCATGGGGAGGGGGTTGGCACCCATGGGGCGAGAGGGGATGGCACCCATGGGGAGGGGATATGCGAGCAAGGGGGAGGGGATATGCGAGCAAGGGGGAGGGAGTATAGCCCAAGATGCATGAAGAGGGGAGAGGGGTTTGAAGGGAGGCCCGGAAGAATGACCTCTCCCCAAAAGGGGTACCCTAACCTGACCTATGAAGGCAACCTAAGAGAGAGGAGAGAGAAGGTCCTTTCGCTGGCATATCTCGATGCATACTGAAGCTTTTGGCAGCCTCAGTTGGCTTAGAAGTCTTAATCAGCCAGTTGGCTTAATCTGGCTTGGAAGGCTTAATCTGTCTTAGAAGGCGTTTAGAAAGGAGTATATTACTCCGTTACTGCATTAAAAGCGCGCACACACAAACACACACACCACACACACACACACACACACACACTTCGTATATAACTTAAATAGATGTATGTAAAGAAGAATTGTCTTATCCCAAGACCAAAATACATATGCCATCTTTAGACTACCTCGCATAACCCAACAACCATCAGCACAGCACTACCACCAACACCATTAGGCCGATAAGGTCTCTAAAAACGACCCAATTAATAGACAAAGCTATTAAGCATTAAAAAAAGTACATTTCTTTGGCCAGGGTAGACCGACAAGGTCTCAAAAAACGGCAACGCCAATAGTTTTTAATCTATTGAGCTTCTCGTAGCAAAAAACCACCACGAGAACAATGTGTTGTGAAGGAGGCGCTCTTTTAAACAAAAACTCAAATATGATAAACCAAATTTATTGCAGAAACAAATTTTTTGTCTTAAGATACAAATATATCTTTAAATCTTATCATAATCAAGTTATTCAACTTTTTTTCAAAACTCGAATTTAATTTAGGGCTAACTTATTCATTTTTCGTCTTTTACAATTCAATAAACGGAATTATTCAAACCAACGAGTTATTTGAAACAAATTCCGTCTTAATATACAAATTTATCTTTAAGACACAAATATATCTTTAAATCTTATTATAATCAATATTCAGTAAACTTTATATTAAAACTAGAATTTAATTTAGGGCTAACTTATTCATTTTTTGTCTTTTACAATAGTTGCCAGATTGCGCTATTTAATTAATTTGTATATACTTAATGGAGAGGAGATGCTTTCCGTATAATGACGTTCTTTAGTATGGACGTATTACCCACCTTAATTGTGTCAGACCAATCCTTCTTAGTTATTTGTTTTTGTCTATTTATATATATTTATTGGCAAGGTTAAATAAATATGTGAAATAACTTTGTTTACCCCGTACCAAATGATTTCTACATTTCAAACAGCATTCTTTACAAGGGTTTATTCCAAACAGCGACTTATTTTAAACAAATTCTGTCTTAATATACAAATATATCTTTATATCTTATTATAAACAATATTCATTTAACTATATTATATATATATATATATGTATAGAAACGACGTAAGTATAGAGGAGTGTTCTGCACACAAGGAAGAGAAATAACAAACAAATGAAAAATAAGGCACCCGCCCGGGAATCGAACCCAGGATCTTCCGATTGCCGGTCAGACGTGCTAACCACTACACTACGGAGCCACGATAGTCAGAAGTTGTAATTCTCCTACATAGGGCAGAAACCAATGCCTTGAGAGGGCACCCTCGCAAATCGTGAATATGTACATTTAACTGCAATGACCGCGCAGTATATTAACGTATAGAAACGACGTAAGTATAGAGGAGTGTTCTGCACTCCTCTATACTTACGTCGTTTCTATACGTTAATATACTGCGCGGTCATTGCAGTTAAATGTACATATTCACGATTTGCGAGGGTGCCCTCTCAAGGCATTGGTTTCTGCCCTATGTAGGAGAATTACAACTTCTGACTATCGTGGCTCCGTAGTGTAGTGGTTAGCACGTCTGACCGGCAATCGGAAGATCCTGGGTTCGATTCCCGGGCGGGTGCCTTATTTTTCATTTGTTTGTTATTTCTCTTCCTTGTGTGCAGAACACTCCTCTATACTTACGTCGTTTCTATACGTTAATATACTGCGCGGTCATTGCAGTTAAATGTGTATATATATATATATATATATATATATATATATATATATATATATATATATAGTGTTCTACCAAAGTGAAAACATCTGCCTGTAGCACCACTTTGACGTTACTGCATTATTTTTAATATAATTTAAAACAAGCTTTCAGGATCATATTAAATCTTACTGTTGAAGATACAAGATGCACAAGAAATAATGTTGGAAAAATAATTAATTGAGCAAAATATATACATATTTTTCCTTTACCATGCATTACCTGTGACTGAAATGCATAAAATTATTTTTTATTTTATACGTCTGTGCTAAAAAATCCGTTCTTTTAGGCACAGAAAAAACTGTATAACGGACTTCGCAGGGAGGGTAACTTATTAATTATTCACCGTGCGTTCGACCTTATCCTCATTTATTATCATCACCAATATTTGACATATGGAGTATGGGGCACAATAAACTTGTTCTAACAAGATGAAAACAACTGCCTGTAGCTCCACTTCGATATTACTGCATTAGTTTTAATATAATTTAAAACCGGCTTTCAGGATCATATTAAATCTTAATGCTGAAGATGCACAAGAAATAATGATGCAAAAATATTTAATTGACCAAAATATATACATAATTTTTACTTCACTATGCATTACCCGTGACTGAAATGTATAACATTATTTTCTGTTTTATATCCAATTGTGATATACTGTATATACAATTACTATGGCGTAAAAGCATCCGGAGGCGGGGAGAGATCTGCTAGAAAGCTTGAAGCATCAGTCCATGAAGCTCTCTGAGTGATGTGTCAGTTTAGTTAAGATTCTTCACATCAAAGTGTAAGGTCGTTGCTTAATAAAGATTCTCTCAATTGTACGATTGGTGAGTGTACAGTACACGGTATTCAGTCTGCATGACTGACATCTTAACCTCCTCTCACCCTTGCAAATCCTTGTAGCTTCACATAGATTTCTTATATTTGTTTGAATAGAACGAACATAAAAAACAGCACTTCACTCTAAATTTTAAAAAGAATATTCACTACAAGCATATTAAGATAATGAATTCCCCCTAATCGCTGAAGATTTTACATTAACCGGTAAATCCATCACCCCAACTGAATCCCAATTATAAATTTAATGGCAAATTTTAATAGATCTATGAAAAAGCAATTGATTCATTATATAAATGCAATTATGGGGGTGCATAAATCAGACACTTGGCTATTCTTACCTGGTATTCTTACCTGGTTCTCTGTGTGTAGGCCCACACTGATATCCTAATTACCATCGACGTACACCATCATTAACATAGCCTATATGTAGGCTCTATATGTAAAATTCTATATATATTTAATATAGCAACTGATAAACAACATAACACCACATTGTAAATTCAAATCTTTTCATATAATCCTAATTAAACTTATAGTTAAGCTCATACTCTCTAAACTTTTCTGCATTAGTCACCTCATTGCTAGTCATTTCATCAAGCATTTCATTAGACAAATCAGAAATATGGTGAATTTTATATTAAGGATCTATAAATATGCATGGGGGATCTTAATTGTTCATCGAATTACTGTATATAACCCATTTTTACACGATATGGCTTTCAATGTTTCTCATACAAGTAGGAGTGACATCGTGATATATATATATATATATATATATATATATATACTGTATATAAATATAAATACATTCTTCAGTAGATGTCAGCACGACTGCCAAAACAGAATAAAAAATAGGCAATCTTATTCCAGACATATCTGGCAGCTGTCTCACCCAGTTGGCGTAAACGTTGCCAGTAGTCATCTATCTATCTATCTCTCTGTCCATCCGTCTATCTATCTACCTATCTATCTATCTATCTATCTATATATATATATATATATATATATATATATATATATATATATATATATATATATACACAAGCGTACTTCAATAAGTATCCGCACTTTTAATTTTAGTGATAATATAGTATATATAATATATACTCGTAATAACGAGCCAAACTGAGATCTATAGGCTTATTTAGGCTATATTCGTAGCTGTTACATATCGTACGAGTAGTGAGCATGGCTGCGCCGCTTTCAATTTGTACTTTGGAAGAACAGAGATCGGTGGTTCGTTTTTTGGGGGCAGAAGGTGTGAAAGGAGCTGAAATTCACACGCGTTTATGTGCTCAGTATGGGAATAATGCGTTACCACGGCGAAATGTATACGAGTAGATTCAAATGTTCAAGGAAGGTCGGACATGTGTAGCAGATGCTCAGCGCTCAGGACGACCGTCAACAACAATCAGTGGTGACAAGCAGGAAGAAGCCAGAGCTATGATTTTCGATGACACGATTAACTATAAAAGAAATTGCATCTTCATTAGACATCAGTCAAGGGTCAGCCTGTTCGATAGTTCATGACATTCTTGGCTTTCACAAGGTTTGTGCAAGATGGGTGCCCAAACGGTTGACAGAAGAGCACAAGCGTAATCGCATGGACATCTGCTCTCGTCTTTTGGCGTGGTATCATAATGAAGGTGAAAACTTTTTGGAGCGCATTATCACTGGAGATGAAACCTGGATCCATCACTATGAACCAGAAAGCAAACGACAGAGCATGCAATGGAAACATCCAACATCTCCCATTGCAAGGAAGTTCAAAGCTCAGCCATCAGCAGGTAAAGTTATGCTAACACTGTTTTGGGATACACGAGGCCCTATCCTTGAACATTATCTAGACCTAGAGCTTGGAATTACAGTAACAAGTGCATCGTATTCTGACATGCTTCGGAATGAGTTAAAGCAAGTAATTCGCACAAAATGGAGAGAGAGATTGTCGGAAGGTGTTATTCTGTTACACGACAATGCGCGCCCTCATACCGCTGCACAGACTAGAAAATGCCTTCAATAGCTTAAATTTGAAGTTCTTGACCACCGAGTCTACAGTCCAGACCTGGCACCTTCGGATTTTTACCTGTTTGGACCACTAAAAGACGCTTTGAGAGGTCAGCGATTCCAAGGCGATGATTACCTGAAGGTGGTGGTGCATGACTGGCTACGCACACAGCCAAAAACATTATTTTGTGATGGCATTAGGAAGCATGTAGATCGCTGGACTAAGTGTATTGAGAAACAGGTAGACTATGTGAAAAGTGATGTGTTTATAATCCATCAGATGTGAAAATAAAATTGTGAAATTAAAAAGTGCGGATACTTATTGAATTACCCTCGTATATACACAACACATAGAGTGAGTTGCCGTTGAGTTCATGAAACCGATATTATTTCTCTAAACGTATTTCGCCTTTTATCTCAGCATCAAAGAAGAATTATCTGAAACAACTCCATATATACAGGGCGTCCCAAAAAAATGTATACACACTTTAAATAATTATAAAGGCAGTGTTTATTAAAATACATTTCATTTTCAAAATGTAATAGAATCTACAGACATTATTTAATTGTTTTGTCAACGCCTGTTTTCAAACTGACGTCCGTTCTGGTCCAGGCACTGCTGATAACGCGAAGCAATGGAATCGCAAACATCACGAAACATTTCGTTTGGTATTTGTGTGCATTCTCGTTCAATGGCTGCTCTCAATTCAGCGACTGTTGAAGGTTTTATAGCGTAGACTTTGTCTTTTAAGTATCCCCATAAAAAAAGTCGTGGTGTGAGGTCTGGTGAACGCGGAGGGTATTCTACGAAACCCCTTCGTCCAATCCACATCCACATCGTGCCAAGTACCACTCGCAATACTCCACTCTTCGGTCCGGATCATCTTCATTAATAGCATGGACTAATCTTGGAATGTAACTTTTCCATTGACAGCGCTTCAAAATGCGTTGGACAGACGATTCTGAAATTCCTACCTCACGACTCGCTTGCCGCACAGATTTTCTTGGACTTTAGTGATACGTTTCCAGTACTCTTTCTTGCTTTGTGGGGCTTGTCGATGTCCGTGGTCTTCCGGAACGCTTCTTGTGGACATTCTGAACAGTTCCATCGGCTTCAAACTTATCTCTAATTCGAGTGATGGTAAGTCGCGTTGGTGGATCTGTTTGAAACTCCCTCCTAAACTGTATTTGCACTTCAACTGCGTTTTCACACTTCCAGTAGCATTTTAGAATTAATTTCCTTTGTTCAAAGCTTAGTCTGACTGCCATTATTAATTCTAATGGGTTTAACTTGGAAAGAAAGAAACATCAATTGAGCTATCAGCTGTTAAAGTGTGTATACATTTTTTTGGGACGCCCTGTATATATATATATATATATATATATATATATATATATATATATATATATATATATATATATATATATATATATATATATATATATATATATATTATACATACAGAAACACAAATATTACTTCTAGAGATACATCTTATTATATGTTTTAATTAAGCCCTAAAATCCAGCTGGCAACTCAGCCCACGTTCCTGACACTTGGCTATTATATCTACAGTTAAATACGCAAAAGTTGCTGTCACTTCCTGCTTATCGAAACTACTAGAAAAACTCTTGTTACTCAGATTAAATGATTACCTATGGACATCTCTTAATGAGTTTAGTTTTAAAAGGACAACTAACCTGTGTATCTATGTACTTAAATAAATAATATCTAAATACACTGATAGTAATTCAAATATTTATAGCTTTTTCCTAGATATAAGTAAGGCACATGATAGAGTGAACCACAATATTTTATTTAAAAACTGCCTCAGCAGTAAGATCAATATGTAGGGTGAGCCACAATACTTTTTCAAAAGTCGGGTAATAGTTTTTTGTCCCACCCGGTGTGTGTGTATATATATATATATATATATATATAGAGAGAGAGAGAGAGAGAGAGAGAGAGAGAGATAAAATGAATGAAAATGAAAAGGTTTGTTGAAAGACTATAGTCCATATAACAAATATTATTAATACAATGACAGTTCACATACTAATGATAGAAATATACACAGTTGATTAGAAATAATACAGTAATGTCGAGGTTAAGCGGAACTACAGACAGACGTTTTCGTACCAAGAGTTTCATAGCTTAGAGGACAAACGGCAGGACTCATGGATAGCTTGGATAATCGGGTTAGTTGCTTTTTTAATTCTTTGCATTAGATTGTATTGGTCACGTCTTTTTACCTCCGGTAAGCTCGGGACATTGCGGGCAGCAAACATTTGCGAAGCTGAGCATCTCGTGGTGATTTATGTTAAGAGTCTAAAAGACCTGTAGTACAACATATTTAGAGTTCTGCCAGAACCTTTTTATAATTCACCGAGAGTTACTGTCCGTATAGTATATTACTACAGAAAGTACGAAAGAAAGTGTCTTTAGCTTCACTTGTACAGAACCGGGGGTTCCTTATAGTCACATTCGGGTTAGCACAAAGGCTTCGAGATTGTTTTCTTATATTTGAATCATCAGTCAAGGAGCTGGTGATAGTTTGACCCAAATACTTAAACTCTTGTACTTCCTCAATTACTTCACCTCTCATTTCAAACCTAACATCAGCTGGCTGATTATAGCTTTTAGGATGAAATTGTATTACCTTAGTTTTTGTAACATTAAAAAGAATATCATGTTTCTGCGAATACACTTCACAGAGTTTTAGGAGCCGATCCAGACCTTTAACAGAGTGACTTATTAACACCATATCATCGGCATAAACTAAGTTATTTATCCATGTGTCATCTATATAACACCCCACTGTAGCCTCATTAAGTGAAGCAATTAATCCGTCAATATACACATTAAACAGCATAGGAGAGAGCAAAGAGCATTGTCTCACTCCGCAAGAGGAGCCAAAACATTCGGATAGAACATTGTTCCACCTACCGGTAAAAGATTGGTGGGAGTACCAAACTTTTAATAAATTTAATATGTATGATACATGGAAACCTTCCTGTCTTCTAGTTTTTAAATAAAATATTGTGGTTCACTCTATCATATGCCTTACTTATATCTAGGAAAAAGCTATAAATATTTGAATTACTATCAGTGTATTTAGATATTTCTTTAAGTTCATAGATACACACGTCAGTTGAGTGAGAACTTTTAAAACTAAACTGACTAGGAGATCTACAGATCTACTGAAGCTAAGGGAAACAAAGACCCTAAGAACCACTCTAAGGTTAGCCCAAGAGAAAGAAGAGAGTAGGAGGTTAAAAGTAGAGAATAAAGGGTTAAGTAACAAAACCTGTCATTCGTGGGTTAACATTCATTCAGAAAAGGAGAGAGAAAGACTGGCCTTCATCATCCCCCGGCCACTGCCGACAAGTCGGAAAAATAGTCGAAGAGAATAGGAAAGGGGTGAAAGATCAAAAAAGTAAAATAAGAAAGCTTACAAACCATGCAAGCACAGTCTTACTCAAACCTGTCA
>JAJOZX010004638.1:0-12500 GCA_023014485.1 Bathynomus jamesi
GTCCGAGAATTATCTGTACAAGTTTTGGCTGTTATTAAAAGTCAACCATGAAGTGTAGAAATTCCAGTGTTGTCCCATTTTACAGAGAATCTCATTAAGTTTTTTCTGATACCAAATTTTGACAAGTTTTTTAGAAATTTCAGCGTGTCCGAAAATTATCTGTACAATTTCATCTTTTAATAAAATTCCTGATAACACACGTAAAATTCTTAAACAAGATTATTTAGAATCTGTATTTTCAAAAGTTTCTTTTATTAAAGTAACGTTGTTACAAACATTCGATATGTGCACCATCAGTGATTCGCAAAACATCCAATCGATAATCCAAATGTTGCCATGTACGCTGCAGCATATCCACATCAATTCGCTCAATAGCAGCTGTGATTCTTGCTTTTAAATCATCAATGTCTGTCACCCGCGTACATTTCTAAAAAACTTGTCAAACCGTGGTATCAGAAAAAACTTAATGAGATTCTCTGTAAAATGGGACAACACTGGAATTTCTACACTTCATGGTTGACTTTTAATAACAGCCAAAAATTGTACAGATAATTCGCGGACACCCGGTATTTCATATATATATATATATATATATATATAATATATTAATATCTATATTTCATATATTATATATATATATATATATATTTCATATATATATATATATATATATATATATATTTTCATATATAGATATATATATATATATATTTCATATAATATATATATTTCATAATTATATTATATATATATATATATATATATTTATATATATATATATATATATATATATTTCATATATATATATATATATATATTCATATATAGATATATATATATTATATATATATATATATATATACCACGGTGAACCAAAGTAGGTGGACAGTTGGTTGAATACGGTTTGTGTTATATTATATTATAACCATGGTGTTCATTATAACTATGGTGTTTGTGTTTTATTATATTAAATATTATAACTAAATTTATTTAAATTTTATTTTGTATTATAGTATACAAAAAAATTAAATATGTATCTCAAAATAAACGTTATCATTTACTGTCCACCTACATTTGGTTCACCCTATATATATATATATATATATATATAGATATATATATATATATATATATATATATATATATATATATTTAGCTTTTAAGTTTTTAATTTTTTCTGTTGTCGCTTCATGCGTAAAATCCCATATGCGGCATACGCGCAACCAAAACAAAGCAAACCCAAAATTATTAACTTGTTTCTATAAGCATAAATACCAACATTTTGCTTGTATTTTTATATAATTATTAATTATGCATCTTTATTAAAAAATAGTTTTAAAATATTATATTTCCTGTGACCATTCACGCTTATTTCTTACATATTGCTATTCGCATTAACACTTTTCATTATGTTTCAGATTTTCCGGTGTAAATAATGCTGAAAGCAAAAACAAGACACCTGACCCGAAAGAAAAGAAAGGAAAAGTATGGAAGTGGTCATTGTGAATTATTAATGACCGAACCAAGCACTTAAGGCAGCTGATTCAATACTATTACGACCTTAGTCATGCTAACCCTGGCGCAGATTTTTGGGCCTTAGTGCAACGAGTTAGCAAGGATTTAAAATCCATTTGGTCTTCAGTGAATCCAAGGCTGCCTTTATATATATATATATATATATATATATATATATATATATACTGTACAGGGTGGGCGGAAAGTAGCTCCCTATTTTGGATTGGTAAAAAAATACGTATATTATCCATTTATTTCAGAAGAAATAATATGAAAAGGTAGGCATACATGGTAGGTTTTCTCTAAAATTCATGTGGGCTCCAACTCTTTCCACCAGCTTCTGGAGCCGCCCAGGAATGGCGTCCACTGACTTTAGCAGGAACTCCGGCGGGATGGAGGACATGACTTCCCGAATTCGGTCCTCCAGTTCTTCCAATGTCCTCGGTTTGGTGCGGTAGACTTCTTCCTTTACCCACCCCCAAAGAAAGAAGTCGCACGGTGTCAAGTCGGGGCTCCTGGCTGGCCACTGATGTGGACCACGACGACCCATCCAACGCCCAGGGAAGTGGGCATCCAGCCACTCACGGACAACAAGAGCGAAGTGCGGAGGGGCGCCATCTTGCATAAATATCAGATCGTCGATGTTCTCCCATGTGCTGACAACCGGCCAGACCTCGTTTCGCAACATAGCAAGGTACCGCTCAGCACTTCGCTCTTGTTGTCCGTGAGTGGCTGGATGCCCACTTCCCTGGACGTTGGATGGGTCGTCGTGGTCCACATCAGTGGCCAGCCAGGAGCCCCGACTTGACACCGTGCGACTTCTTTCTTTGGGGGTGGGTAAAGGAGAAGTCTACCGCACCAAACCGAGGACATTGGAAGAACTGGAGGACCGAATTCGGGAAGTCATGTCCTCCATCCCGCCGGAGTTCCTGCTAAAGTCAGTGGACGCCATTCCTGGGCGGCTCCAGAAGCTGGTGGAAAGAGTTGGAGCCCACATTGAATTTTAGAGAAAACCTACGATGTATGCCTACCTTTCCATATTATTTCTTCTGAAATAAATGGATAATATACGTATTTTTTTACCAATCCAAAATAGGGAGCTACTTTCCGCCCACCCTGTATATATATATATATATATATATATATATATATATATATATATATATGAGAGAGAGATTGTAAAACGGCATATGAAAGCTTAAATTATTATTACCGTTTTCAACACACTATATTACAAATTTCTTGGCCCCCAGCAAAACCGCCATCTTTTTCAATACATCGTTCAGTCCGATTTTTCAAAGACATGAAAACATTTTTCAGTTGTTGTCGAGTGATTTCATGAATTGCAATTGTGATCCTGACCATAAATTTATCCAAAGAATGTTTTTGACAAGTTAACAACTTTTAACATGGCTCCATAAAAAGTAGTCCAATGGGGACAGGTCAGGTGAACGAGGTGGCCAAGCAATTGGTCCACTCTATCGATCCACTTGGCTTAGAAGTAGTCATTCAAGAACTGTCGCATATTCAAAGCATAGTGGGAGGGAACACCGTCTTGCTGAAAGAAGGTGCTATCCGAAATATTTAATCGTCTTAGTTCAGGGATAAAGAAATTCCTCAACGTTGTAAGGTAACGTTCACCATTGGCTGTTAGTTCTTCAAAAAAGAAAGGACCAGTGATGCACGACTTTCTGAGAACGTACCATACATTGATTTTTGGTGTCTCTTTCATGCTGCCAGACTTCATGAGGTTTCTGTCCCCGAAAAGAGGGAATGTAATTCATTGCAATTCATAAAATCACTCTGCAACAACTGGAGAATGTTTTCAGGTTTCTGAAAAATCGGATTGAACAGTGTATCGAGAAAGATGGCGGTTATGTTGAGGCCTACAAATTTGTAATGTAGTGTATTAAAAAGCTTAATAATTATGCTTTCATATCCTGTTTACAGTTTGTTTCTATCATGTGTACATCAAAAGTTATTAAAGTTTAAAGTTGCATAAGGCTTCGTAACAAAAAATGTCCCCCACCAGTGTTCGAACGCTGGACTTCCTAAGCAGGAGTCGCGAGCGCTACCATCAGAACGGTTTAAGAGTTAAAATAACTTTGTGGGTGTGGATATATATATATATATATATATATATATATATATATATATACAGGGCGTCCCAAAAAAATGTATACACACTTTAAATAATTATAAAGGCAGTGTTTATTAAAATACATTTCATTTTCAAAATGTAATAGAATCTACAGACATTATTTAATTGTTTTGTCAACGCCTGTTTTCAAACCGACGTCCGTTCTGGTCCAGGCACTGCTGATAACGCGAAGCAATGGAATCGCAAACATCACGAAACATTTCGTTTGGTATTTGTGTGCATTCTCGTTCAATGGCTGCTCTCAATTCAGCGACTGTTGCAGGTTTTATAGCGTAGACTTTGTCTTTTAAGTATCCCCATAAAAAAGTCTAGTGGTGTGAGGTCTGGTGAACGCGGAGGGTATTCTACGAAACCCCTTCGTCCAATCCACATCCACATCGTGCCAAGTACCACTCGCAATACTCCACTCTTCGGTCCGGATCATCTTCATTAATAGCATGGACTAATCTTGGAATGTAACTTTTCCATTGACAGCGCTTCAAAATGCGTTGGACAGACGATTCTGAAATTCCTACCTCACGACTCGCTTGCCGCACAGATTTTCTTGGACTTTGGTGATACGTTTCCAGTACTCTTTCTTGCTTTGTGGGGCTTGTCGATGTCCGTGGTCTTCCGGAACGCTTCTTGTGGACATTCTGAACAGTTCCATCGGCTTCAAACTTATCTCTAATTCGACTGATGGTAAGTCGCGTTGGTGGATCTGTTTGAAACTCCCTCCTAAACTGTCTTTGCACTTCAACTGCGTTTTCACACTTCCAGTAGCATTTTAGAATGAATTTCCTTTGTTCAAAGCTTAGTCTGACTGCCATTATTAATTCTAATGGGTTTAACTTGGAAAGAAAGAAACATCAATTGAGCTATCAGCTGTTAAAGTGTGTATACATTTTTTGGGACGCCCTGTATATATAGTAAAATCCGAAGGTTATTACCCAATTAAGCTAACAAGAATGCTTGAATGAACGTCTTCTGCTAAAAGATTTTGGAGGAGATGCGAAATCCCGTGAGTGGTTCGACCTGAGAAGGAGAGGAGAGGGCGCAGTGCCCCGTTTGTGACCTCCTGCTGGTATTTTAGAAACAAATTTCGAAGGAGGTCAGCGGTGACGTCAGAAAGCTTGCCGCCATTATTGTTCACCTTCGAGTGGAAAGCGGAAAGAAAAGGTTTTAGAAAGTTCTCCTAAAGTATGAAGTTACATATACAAGTTACACGTACAAATCACTGCGTACATCACTGTTATATATACAAATCACTGTACAGAATTTCTACAAGTACCGAGTACATTGTTCTAAATATATTAAACAGACGTGAACTCGTCTATGTGGCAAATAATGACCCTGATTGTAGATATATATTTTCAAAGGCAAACGTTTGATTAAAATTAATTACCATTGGCAAATTCTGATTAACTTATAGTGGCCCATCTAAATTAATATTTAATATCTTAAAGGATTAACAACCTTTTTTTATTCATGAAATTTCTTCTCTTTATTTTTAGTGGACTAATTATTTTATTACACATTAATAACTATTATTGCGAGCCATGTTTTTATGTAAGCTTATATGTATTATATTATATACTTATATTTACATGTTAGCTTATATTTTTTATATTAGCTGTCAAAAGCAGAATAAATTCCTTACCTCTCTGATTAAGTATGTTTTTCAACTTAACGCGCTTACAGACATAATTACATACATAAAAATATTAAGTATGCAAAACTAACAACTACTATGTATGGAGTCGCGGGTGCTCCCATTGAACTACAACAGGGTAAAAGCTGACACACCTGGTGCATATTTCGACTTTCGAGAGAACATTTAATGGCTTTATTATAGGTCCTGGGTTCGAATCCAAAAAGGGGCTCATTTTGATTTATGCAAAATCATGGTCGTTTATACGTTATTTCTATACGTAAAGGCTATTATTTACAACAGAAACATTTTTCTTCTTAACTTCATTAATAATAATAATAAAAACTTAAATTCGTCAAAACCTAAATCCGTAACCTGGAGAATGTAAAGAGTAATTTTTGCTCCCGAGCAAAGTTCAAAGTTGAAATTACAGGCATAAAAAAATCAGTTTAATTACCCTTTCGATTAGTAAACTTTGAATGAAACAACACAAATATTCCTTAACTCTCATTAAAGATTTTTCTTTTCTCTTTGTTTCTATTTAAAGTACTTATGGAGTACTTTGAGAGCACTTTTAGGAGAGATTTTAGAACATTTTGGAGTGTCTTTTATTCTTTTCAAAGAATATTTAAACGAATTTAAATTAATTAGAGTATAAAATTATGTAGACCGTGTATTTAAGAACAAATTACTTAAAACTTTCCTGCATAAACTTTCATAAACTTCAAGCGTATTACGCGCGTTTTTTATGCATTGCGACTAAATTATTATTTGCAATAACCCCTACATACTACTAAGTATCATCGAGTAGGAAATATATTACATGGACATTTCGTTTAATCGTTTAAATTTTCAATAGGAATATTATTTTGACGCTTATAAAGTAGGATGGCCCATATTTATTAATCGAACACTCATAACAACAAAGAGAACGAATGTTAGACTTTATGTCCTCGGCTCTCGAGATACCAAATACTGTTTAATAAAAGTTGGGAAAAAAAAAAAAAAAGGTGGTGGGGAAACGAGGCCCAGAAGAGAAAATCGATCAAAAATAAAAAAATAACAAAACCGTCAAGATACGAGAACAGACACAGTTTGAGCACATGTTTTACTTCGCAATTAAATGCTTTTACCAATTGTAAAAATTGGGAAAAAAACCAAGAGCAAAGTACACGTCACCTTCGATTTTCCTAATAGTTGGAGCATGACTTTTACACAGGGCTGTGGAGTCGGCACATAAAAAACCGACTCCGACTCCTCAATTTTTTTTGTCTATCCGACTCCGACTCCGAAGGTATATTAATTCTAAATCTGCTATGATGATAATTACACAAGAGGCATTTCATCACCACCACGTGAATCAGCAGGCTACTTTTTAAACCCATAACCTGCAAAGTTTGAGTCTAATGGTTGTAGCGATGCCATTCTGGCTTTTTTATTTTTTATTTATGAAAAAACAAAATTCATTGAGCATAAAACAAAACAAAACAAAAAATTAAATTTAAGACTGACAAAATAAAAATTTCATTAAATGCAATCAAAAATATAAAAGTATTCCTGCAAAATTTATTAAACTAAGGCCAAGGGTGAAAATCTAAAATTTACGAATAACTTGTTCTTAGGAACAGAATTGCTTCTGCTAGATCCTCTTTCATTGAAGCCCTTAAATCTGATTTAATTATTTTCAGTGCGGAAAACAGTCTCTCCACACTGACCTGAGTGGGTGGCATGGCTGTTACTATCATAGCTGTATCTCTTAAAATCTCTGGATATGCGGGGATGACTTCTTGTATTGTCAGTTTAGATGAGCGATCATATTTTTCCACTTCTTTTAGGCCATCAAAAAATCTTGCTTAAATTTCATTAGTTTAACATCAGAAGGTTGCCTGTACACGTTTAAGCGGCGACGCTTTGCTTTTGAGCGTTCAATTTTATCTAAATATTTTTGAAAGTCTAATTCTTCATCATTTGAAGAGGATGAGAGGGACTTACTACTCATATCTTCATCCTGTGGTTCAGGATTTTCAGGTAATAGCCCTTTTATGCGAATTGCAACCTCGCAGAGGGCCTCTTTTGCTTTAGCAATTTGTTCTTCGGTCAACAAAATTCGGTTCATTGGATCTATGTAGACAGCAGCTAATAAGATCTCATTTTCCAGTAGCAGACCCTCTCTTTTCTTCATTGAGGATACAATTCCATCAGCAATTAATCCTCCAGTTTGGGATAGACGAAATAATAAATTTTTCCATTCCCATAGGAATGTACCAGGAGTTAAATCCTCTGCTTGCAACTTTTTGGTGACAGTATAAGGGTGAGCAAGCAGAGCTTCTAATTGTGTAACCTCCCTCCATTGAATTTCAGTTAGTGAAACATTGGGATTATCAATGTCTTCTAGGAAAAATAAAAAATATGATCGCTCATCTAAACTGACAATACAAGAAGTCATCCCCGCATATCCAGAGATTTTAAGAGATACAGCTATGATAGTAACAGCCATGCCACCCACTCAGGTCAGTGTGGAGAGAGTGTTTTCCGCACTGAAAATAATTAAATCAGATTTAAGGGCTTCAATGAAAGAGGATCTAGCAGAAGCAATTCTGTTCCTAAGAACAAGTTATTCGTAAATTTTAGATTTTCACCCTTGGCCTTAGTTTAATAAATTTTGCAGGAATACTTTTATATTTTTGATTGCATTTAATGAAATTTTTATTTTGTCAGTCTTAAATTTAATTTTTTGTTTTTTGTTTTGTTTTATGCTCAATGAATTTTGTTTTTTCATAAATAAAAAATAAAAAAGCCAGAATGGCATCGCTACAACCATTAGACTCAAACTTTGCAGGTTATGGGTTTAAAAAGTAGCCTGCTGATTCACGTGGTGGTGATGAAATGCCTCTTGTGTAATTATCATCATAGCAGATTTAGAATTAATATACCTTCGGAGTCGGAGTCGGATAGACAAAAAATTGAGGAGTCGGAGTCGGTTTTTTATGTGCCGACTCCACAGCCCTGCCTGGTATAGAGAAAGAACAGTAGCTTGCAATTGATTCATATAAGCTTGGAGACTCAGAACGTACAAGGATGTCTTAGGAGGAGTCTCTGGCTTATTTCATATCTTACAATGAAGAAAAAGTAACCATATTATAATTATGAAACTTTTATTATTATTAACTCTGTTCTGTATAAACGAAACATTTGTTCACTCTAATCAATTATATTTATCTCGCCTATTTCAAATTAAAAATCGTGTAAGCCAGTGTTTATTTTCTACTCTTTCGACTTTGATAACTGGCAAAAATAAAATCACGGACCCACACAGTACTCCGCGATGGTAGGAATACGAAGAGTAAACTATTTCTGCATCCAGGAATGCTAAAGTAATACCCTCTCTCGAGTAACATCCTGACATTGCCCGAACTCGGGGAGAGGCGTTATTACATATATATATAGAATGAATTTCACAATTAAACACGTGAAATGAATGAATAATGTAAACCCACAAGGAAAAGGAAAAATTATTCCAAGGCCTTTCGTGTATTCAGAAGTACACCTCGTCATTCCCTGACGAGGTGTACTTCTGAATACACGAAAGGACTTGAAATCATTTTTCCTTTTCCGTGTGGGTTTACATTATATATATATATATATATATATATACACATATATATATATATATATATATACACACACACACACACACCGGGTGGGGCAAAAAACTACTACCCAACTTTTGAAAAAATATTGTGGCTCAACCTGTGTACTGATCTTACTGCTGAGGCCGTATGCTGTACCCATACTTTTACTCTTTCAAACGCTGGCTTTGAATCTAGATTCAACGCCCCAGGAGTCGAAGTACAGGCTCACAACTGGAGGGAGGTATCAGAATATGGTACTCAATTGAAAGGTGGTCAAAGTCAGCAACTGATACTTTCAGATGACAGTCAGTTTCTCCATAAATGATTAATTTTCCTAATTTTTACACAAATTAATTAATTTATTTCCTTTTTCATTTCAGACCATCATTCTGCTCATTCTGCTATAGTTGGTGAACAAGTTATAACATAATGAAATACTCTTTGGAAGATGAAGCACTGATATCGAACCTGCGTAAGGAGAAACACTGGGGTGCAAAACGAATGAAGAAAGAGTTTCCAAATAAACGATGGACGATACCTGGACTTCAATATCTCAGAAGAAAATCGATATCACAGGGTCGACCAAAAAGAAGGCAGTGGAAGGCCAAAAACATCAGGTACTGAGAAAAATATTGACACGGTTTCATCCATGATATGCACTCAAGAAGAACGGCTCAACACTCAAGTCCGTTAGAGAAATTTCAAAAACTACTTGTATTTCTCGCTCTAGTGTTCGTCGTTTAGTAAAAGATGATCTGGGTCTTAAATGTTTAAAAGTGTCGAAGTTCATAAGCTCTCTGCATCATTGAAAAATGTCGTGCTCTGTTAAATCGATTCCCAGACAGAGAAGTGTCGAAAATATGGTTCAGCGACGAGAAGACCTTTACGGTTGCTTCAACAATAAACACACAAAATGACCGAGTTTATGGAAGACAGGACAAAAAATCTATCAGTCTAGATCGACTTTGCAGGGAACGTCCGCATTTTTCTCAAAAAGTCATGGTTTGCATCTTTATTTCAAAGTTAGGAAAGTCAGAGATTGTTTTTGTTGATCAAAATCACTGTTGTTTATTACCAAGAAAAAATCCTTGATGCGGTACTGCCGTCGATAAGGGAGAAGTCAAGGTTGCAAGCGTGCATTGATAATGGAGAAGGGCACATTCCGCATAATCTTGGACTCAATGAAGTAACTGTATAGAAAAAGTTTTTCTACCCGTGTATGTATAACAGCGAATTACAAAATAATGGTTAAAGTTAGCAAAAATCCAACTTCACCACGAGGTAGACCATGAAATTCTATACGGGATACATGTATTGATTGTACAAATATAATTTGATAAAGATAAAATTATATTGTTCAAAATGAAAGCAATAGTTTTTATGGCCCACCCTATATATATATAGGGCGTCCCAAAAAAATGTATACACACTTTAACAGCTGATAGCTCAATTGATGTTTCTTTCTTTCCAAGTTAAACCCATTAGAATTAATAATGGCAGTCAGACTAAGCTTTGAACAAAGGAAATTCATTCTAAAATGCTACTGGAAGTGTGAAAACGCAGTTGAAGTGCAAAGACAGTTTAGGAGGGAGTTTCAAACAGATCCACCAACGCGACTTACCATCAGTCGAATTAGAGATAAGTTTGAAGCCGATGGAACTGTTCAGAATGTCCACAAGAAGCGTTCCGGAAGACCACGGACATCGACAAGCCCCACAAACCAAGAAAGAGTACTGGAAACGTATCACCAAAGTCCAAGAAAATCTGTGCGGCAAGCGAGTCGTGAGGTAGGAATTTCAGAATCGTCTGTCCAACGCATTTTGAAGCGCTGTCAATGGAAAAGTTACATTCCAAGATTAGTCCATGCTATTAATGAAGATGATCCGGACCGAAGAGTGGAGTATTGCGAGTGGTACTTGGCACGATGTGGATGTGGATTGGACGAAGGGGTTTCGTAGAATACCCTCCGCGTTCACCAGACCTCACACCACTAGACTGTTTTTTATGGGGATACTTAAAAGACAAAGTCTACGCTATAAAACCTGCAACAGTCGCTGAATTGAGAGCAGCCATTGAACGAGAATGCACACAAATACCAAACGAAATGTTTCGTGATGTTTGCGATTCCATTGCTTCGCGTTATCAGCAGTGCCTGGACCAGAACGGACGTCAGTTTGAAAACAGGCGTTGACAAAACAATTAAATAATGTCTGTAGATTCTATTACATTTTGAAAATGAAATGTATTTTAATAAACACTGCCTTTATAAGTATTTAAAGTGTGTATACATTTTTTTGGGACGCCCTGTATATATACAGGGTGTTTGAAAACTTTCTGTACAAATTGTAATGGGGGATAGGCAACACCAAGACAAACCCTTTTCGTCTATAAGTGTATGTCCTCTGACGTCACCATTCGGCGCGAGAGGGCGCCGCTGCAATTGGCTAAAAGGTGAAGTGGGCTAGACTCGCGCTTGCCGCGGGTATTCTTAAATCGGACGTAGTACGCGTAACATGGAGCGCTTCACGACTGCTGAGATGGCTGACATGCATATGGTGTATGGGGCTGCCAATGGAAACGGAAGAGCTGCTGTGAGGTTGTACCGACAGCGCTTCCCAAACAGACGTGTGCCAAACCACCAAACGTTTGCGCATTTGCATCGGCGACTGCGAGAAACTGGAACATTCCATGCAAACATGCATGACACTGGTCGGGAGAGAAACGTGCGCACTCCTGACATGGAAGAAGAAATCCTACGGCGATTTGAGGAAAATCCAAGCGCAAGCACGCGAGGTGTTGCACGTATCCTCGGTGTGAACCACGACCTGGTCTGGAGAGTGTTGCACGAGCAGCAGTTACATCCGTTTCATCGTCAGAGAGTCCAGGCATTACAACTTCGGGATTACCCTCTTCGTGTGGAATTCGCACGCTGGTTTCTGCAGCAGACAGCGGTGCAGCCTAATTTTCCGGCTTATGTGCTGTTCTCAGATGAGGCCTGTTTCACACGTGAGGGTGTGTTTAACATGCACAATTCTCACGTGTGGGCGCACGCAAATCCACATGCTACACGGGTTTGTAATGCCTGGACTCTCTGACGATGAAACGGATGTAACTGCTGCTCGTGCAACACTCTCCAGACCAGGTCGTGGTTCACACCGAGGATACGTGCAACACCTCGCGTGCTTGCGCTTGGATTGTCCTCAAATCGCCGTAGGATTTCCTCTTCCATGTCAGGAGTGCGCAAGTTTCTCTCCCGACCAGTGTCATGCATGTTTGCATGGAATGTTCCAGTTTCTCGCAGTCGCCGATGCAAATGCGCAAACGTTTGGTGGTTTGGCACACGTCTGTTTGGGAAGCGCTGTCGGTACAACCTCACAGCAGCTCTTCCGTTTCCATTGGCAGCCCCATACACCATATGCATGTCAGCCATCTCAGCAGTCGTGAAGCGCTCCATGTTACGCGTACTACGTCCGATTTAAGAATGCCCGCGGCAAGCGCGAGTCTAGCCCACTTCACCTTTTAGCCAATTGCAGCGGCGCCCTCTTGCGCCGAATGGTGACGT